>JZKD02S0385709.1:44515-56228 GCA_000966675.3 Picea glauca
GGTTGTTTGGGGGCTCTTCTTCACTCACTCACTCATTGTTCATTGTTCACACCTTTCATTTTGTTCTCTCTCCATTCATTCTTCCACTCACTCATCATTCCTCATTCGTGTTTTTCGCTTGGGAAAGAAAAATGAATTGTTGGAGAGGAGCCATAGTTTTTTTGGTTGTAATGACTGTTGGTGTATTCCATCCATGAATTAATGCCTGCATGTCTGAGATGCATTGGCATGCGTTAAGTTTTTCCACAACTACGAATCATGAGAGTCCCAGCATGGACATTCTTGACCAGATGCACTGGAGCCCTGGAAGGAGGTAGACAACCTGAGGGACTGTGTGGAAAATAAGGGGGTCCATTCTCTTGGGTTGTGCAGGCTAGGTAGAAGAGAGTTGGTGTACTTTGGGTTGTTATGTGTGCTGAAAATACTATGAGATATTGAGTGTTGACTAGTTTCGGAAGCTGAGTGACACTCTGAAACCATCCTTATGGATTCATAGCCCTGGCTCAGGGGTGACATTGTTGTTAAGACTTGGAACAACAATGTATACGGTTGGGTGGAACGCCCTTGGTTTACATCCAGTTGGTGACTTGTTTCATTAAAGATAAGTGCTCTCTGTCATGATTTTATTTACCTATGTATTTATTATGTTGTGTATTTATTTATCTATGAAATTCATATCTATAATATGCATGATTTTTGGTTATTGTTGTGCATGACATATGTCTCATTTCTTTATGTTGTAGCATGAATCTTGAACTCTGCATGTGAATATTTCATGCCTCTTTATTAATTAGAAATGTATCTGAATTCGAAATTAGTTTAGAAGTGAGTTTTGAGGTAGCGTGCCCAGCCTGTGGGTGGTTGGGTATGTTACTACTTGAAGTAGTGTAGCCCGACCTGGGGGTGGTTGGGTATGTTACATCACTCATTTCTTATTGGAATCAGAGTTGCTGGATTCACAAAGTCTCTTCATTCCTCTTTGTGGGGCTTCATTTACAACTACCACCCTCAAAGGGGAAGTCCCCATAATATTGTTTTCTTTTATATTCTCCAAGGGAAGATTTGATTCCTCAATTCGCACTGCTGGACATGCATTATTATCCTTCTCTGAAACTATTGTTTGTTTATTTTCCACAATCCAATCATCTTCATCAGCCAAGTATTGTTGCTCACATGATTTCCAATTTATTTTTTTTGGTTTATGTCCTTTGTTTCGTTTTGAGTGAGCTCACTCTTGGGGACAAGAATCTTGAAGATGTTCTATTTGTTATGTCCAAATTGTAGAGATATTTTTTTGTACAATGACTAAAACTAAAACCAAAACTACATCCACAATAACATCCAATAAAGGTGGTTAGTTTGATCATCATTTCAATTGTTATTTTGATTGCTATTTTGAACTTGTTTTGGACATTTTAAGGGATATTCAAGGGGTTTGTTATCTTGAACACTTTCTAAGATATAATTATGGAAGATTGAGATAAAAATACACATCAGTGTGTAAGTTCATAGGTGTGGAATTTAATTTGGTTGTAACTTTGGCCATTGTAAAAAATGCCAATAATGTCTTTAGTAACCAGGGCATTAGCAACCAATCCATGATTTTTGGAAATATCTATTTATTTATCTATATTGTTTTGGTCTCAACTTGAGTTCCATTTTTTCTAAAATATTTTAGTAAATGATCTTATGTACATGAGTGCCTTATTGATTATTATTTAAGTTTCAAAACTATTAATATATCATTAAGGATTAAAGGATTCAACTATTAACACATAAGTTTTTAGTGCAATTTTGTTTCTTAGATTAGTGTCATCTACAAAAACCTTGTGTAAATGCAAATTGACAACTTTAATATCTAAAAGAGATGTTATTTTGATTGATTTCTCTATACCTTATTTTGGATCGTATTAAACACTCTTTGGGTGAGATTAGTGAGACTCTAGGAGAATTGTTAATCCCTTTTCCAATAAAATTATATGTTTAAGAATAATTCCCTTATAGATAAACTTTTCAACTATCAATGCTACCATTTCATAATTATTAATGTTTCCCTCTCATTAAAGTAAATTTATGATCCAAGCTAGGTGCATTAAGAAATTTCAAAAAATAATTATTATTGAAAGAAGAGTAATGAGGTGCTTTACAACTCAATCTGGGGGAGATTTTGTCACATAACGTTACATGATAAAAACAAATAAATAAAAATTAAATAACTATGTACGTACATATGTATGTGAAAATATCTAAAGAATTAAACTAGTGTAATTCAACTATTTTTTTGTGTCGATCAGATCTATGTTTCATTGTTAGAGTACTACAATTTAAGATAAGATGGATTTACAATACGATGGTATGGATTTATTTATTTTCTTTATTTATTTTATGAAGGTAACAAAGTTTGTCATAATTTAGTTGTCAATTAGCAGTGAGGACAATCATTAGTGATTGTTTACCATGAATGCAGGCTACCTCATCATTGTTATTCAAGGAAAACCATGATGCAAATTATGTGAACTATTTATGTTTTATTCATAATGTAAAAAAAATATCATGATGCAAATTATAGTTGTTTCTTATTGTATATTGTTTCACTATTGTGAAACTTGAAAACAAAAGATGGAAAATGTATCGTTAAGTAGAAGTTGAAACTATGAAGTTAATATAGAGTTTATTTTTGAATTTCTTTGAACAAAGTATAAATAATTTGACCATGGAGACTTGTACCAAAATTGCATCCTAGAAAATGAAGTAATTTGATAGAAGGGGTTTATTTATACCGATGGGGAGGACTACGAAAGTGTTTCCTAAATTAGTACTTGAAAATTGACATATATTGTACATGTGCTAGAATGAGGGTTAGCAAAGGGTGTTACTAGAACTCATACTAGTATAAAGTTGTTAAGTTGTCCATTGCTCATATATTTATTTAGCTTATCTTTATTTTGCTTGGATCTTATAACATCATCCTTGGATTTTTTTTTTATTGTAAATCCTTAAGTAATCTTTCTCTTATCATCTCATACACTTAGCTTGGAGGTGGTGATCAACTATGTAGTGAAGCCATGGATGCTTCCTTGACCCATTCAACATGTTCAAATTTATGTTGAGATAAATATATTTTTGTTATTTGTATATGCTTTTGGCTTCACTTTTGAAAGTCAATTCGCTTAGTTATGAATTGCATATATTAATTCATGTTAGAATGCATTCTCATGGGTAGTTAGCATAAGGGTGTGCTAAACGTTTTAACTCTAAAAGTGTATAGTAAGTTAAGTTGAATCAAAATACCCCCTTGTCTATTGAGGAGGTTGGCTATGTAGAAAGTGGTATAAGAGAGTGATTCAAGGTTTGTGACCTTTAAGGATGGAAATTCTATAAAATATTGCAAAAACATTGTGTTGTTGAGAGAATTATGAGAATGTGGTTGACGAGAGGAGTTAGTTACATAAATGGTTAAGCACTATTTATTTATTCCCATTCCACTGATAAGGAAAAACTTTGTCTCATTCAAAATAAACGAAGTCTCATTTTGTTAGCCAAGTATATGGTGTATAAGAGGAATACGTGATTTGTCTTTTGGTGGAATTTTTAATTTTTCCCAAATTGACCAAATTACCATTCTGCTAGTAAAGGACCCTCGGAAACATAAGAAATAATTACATTCTCGATCTTGAGGAGGTTTAGTAATTAGCTCAAATGTATGTTTGTTCTGGGAAAATTTACAATTATTAGAAAGTTCTCTTAAGGGAAAGACTCTTTATCATCATCTACCTAAAACCAAGATTTGATTTTTTAGAAATTGTTTTAGGATAAATCCTTCAATATTAATTTGACAACACAATTGTTTCTCACAATGCTTTGAACATTCATGAAAACCAACCTCTACGTGGAAGAAGTGCATATCAAAGGCATAGAAATGGACTCAAACAAGGATAAGAACTAAGAAATGCATGGAAAACTTGTACAAATATGACAAGCTTAAGGGACCATTACATAGTTGTAGAGTAGCTAATGAAAGGTTGATGAAATCAACAAGAGGCACAGACACATACCAATAATCAGTTGCTCCAAATATTTATAGAGATGTAGAGAAAATTATCCTATAAAAATAAGGATAATATATGGGATGAAAGTAAGAGATATATTAATAGGAATTCTAGTTAAACATCACAAATGTCAAATGTGTACAATTGTAGAAATTGTAGCCAAATATTTAGGGGTTTTAGTTAGGATTTTATGGATTTTTGTGTTAATTAGAGATAACACATCACATAAATGTATACATATTATTAGAGTAAAACCATTGTAGGCTAATGAGTAAATGTAGGTAAATTTGAGAAGCAAAGTTTTAACAAAATCTACCTCCCCTATTTTCGTTATATAAAGCATGTATCTCTATTTTATATTTATATTGAATAATAAAGTTAGTTTTATGGTTCATAATATGTACCCTATTTATGTGTATTTATTTTCAATTTATTACATTCATGTTGGTTATTAGTTTCATGGTATCAAATACTCACTTGAAAATATGAGTGAATTGTTGTAAATGTTCATGAAGGCATGGAGTCTGAAGTGGCATAGAGGAATAGAATTAGGGGCAATATTTGTAGGAGATCCTCAGAAGATAGTAGAACAAGTTGTGGTGTTGGATTCAATCTATGTAAGTTACTAGAACTATATTGTTATTAATTCCTACATGGAATAAATTCTTATCAATCATTGGGCTAATTGCAATAGCTAGTAGTTGTAGACCATCCATTACACTCAAAGTGTTGAGATCAAGGGCTATCATAATCTGGTTGTTGCAATAATTTATCTCAATTTCTAATTATATCCTTGAAGAACAACAAATTGTGACTATTTAGGCCACTGGCATCTAATGCAAGCTTGTATAACAGAAATTCAAGTCTCTTGAAGCCATATGTACCCTCCTATAGGTCATACACACCTCCAAGAAGCTTGTAAGTAGCAACTCAAAGCCTCCTAGGACCATATGCACCAAGGATAGTTTGTACATGCCCCCTTGTGTAAGTTATCTTCTTGGGTAAGCATGGTAACCTCTCCCTTTGAGTGTTCATTGAGTGGTTTCCTAGGAAACAAATGGAATTACTATATTAATGATAAATTGAATCAAACATCATCTTCCAACAACATTGGGTATTCTCAATAATCAAGGAGAAGTCACATTTAACAAATCAATTTGAATTTTTTTACTTTGTCTCATGTTCTCATTAATAAATGAAGTCAATCATTAATATGTATTTGAGTTGTTGTTGGATTCTACTCACATGTTAATGGTTGGAAGAGAGACCATTCCAAGTGTGAACAAAGAGCCATTCTCATTTCCTTGACTTCTAAATGGAAGAGTGATTAAGGAGGACATGAAAGAGTAAAAGTAAATGGTTAATTAAATTTTGAATGGAGTTTTTATGTATTAAATGCAATTCTTATGTATTAAAAACTATTGAAGGAGAGGTGTTGGTTAATATTGCATTTACAAGCAGCCATTGGTTGTTGTACATACAACCCAAGTGAAAACCAATGCCCTCATTCCCATTGCATTGTCTACTAATTAAATAACAGTAGTGCCTATTGCTTATATTGAATAGTCATTTGAATCATTTATTCATTAGGATTAGAAGAAGAGGGGTGTTGGAGAATGTTATTCTTGGAACAAGACATCCTTCATTTATAGTTAACAACTTAAATATGAGGAGTTATATTTGTTAAATTGATCTTTAATTCAATCCTTGCAATATATAAAGGAGATCATTAATAGCGTAACAACACCAAGTCACATGCTATGAGAAGAAACTATGGATATTTCCAAACTGCCAATTTTTTAAGCATTTGCAGTGAAATAATTCAATTAGCATAGCCATTCACTCATTTAATTAAATATCTAGGGTATAACTCAAGAAATGGTCTTAGTTGATGTCAATAATATTTGTTGGAGTTTCACTTTACAATACATAGTGTATGTGAAGTAATTGGCTTGGAGATAGAGCATTGCAAGAATATCCATCCTATTGGGCCTAATGAAGAATAGTGAATAGAGAAGTTTGAAACAGGGATGATTTTAGGGGCTAAATTTCGCTCATGGGATAATTTTCCATGGCTTTTCCCAAAAAAGATTTGTTATTATAAAAATGATTCACCCAAATTCTATAGGATAAAATTATTTTACCTTAAAAATTGCCAAAATTTTATACAAAATATATCAAATCCTTAGAAATTAGAATATTTTTACAAAAATATCGTCAAACATTTTATAGTTGGAATATGAAGGATTAGTAAGATTCTCCAAGGTTTCTACATTTAAAAATAAATGTCCATCCTTAAAATCCTCCCTGGTTTGAAATTAGAATTGCATCAAGAACATAAGCCTTGAAGCCAAGAATAAATCCATTTAGCACCTTCCTACCTGGTGATTAACAACAAAGGAATTTGAGTCCAAAGTATTGATTATTGTTCCATTGTCAATATGTGGTTTCATTTGTAGATTACACTAAAGATAGAATCCTTATAATCAGAACTAAACAGATATAGTGGAGAACAAAATTTAATTTCCACAGAGGATCCTTCTTGGTGAAGTGAGTAGGACATAAATCCCTTGTCTATAGATAATATGGTATTAGAGTAGTTGAATCCTTCACTGTGACACAACTATTAGAACCTTGAATACCTAGCATGGGTAAAGAAAACAAAGAGAGGTTGGAACATTTACATGTCATCAATGCTTAGCTTCAAGAAGAAAACAAGCACTTGAAGGAATAGCTACAAAGGTTTAACTGAAGGATAAGAGAGATGGAGAATAATCATGAGAGATCGAAAAGAATGTTATCATTTATAAAGAAGAAATTTGTTGAACTCTAAGATTCCCTTAGTGTTGTTATGGAATATTGGGACATGAGTAGAATTCAACTTGTACACTTTGGAGAGAAGGTCATCCAATTGGACAATTAGCAGGTGGGCGGGTTCAATTAGATGATGACTCAGTTGCAACAAGATATGGTAGATAAGAAGGAGGAATTGACAAATCTCCAAGTAGTTTTCCAAGAGCACTAGGAAGAAAATCCACCTTCCATTTCAACTGTTGAAGCCAAAACCATGACTGGGAAAACTCTAGTAATATCATCTCCAAAAGACATTTCTCAAGATGATCTTGGTGAATTTGAAACTCATACTAGAGGCATTAGATCAAATTTTTTAAGGCATATGGGATATGATGGAAAAGGGATAGGAAAGAGACTACAAGGCATCCTAAGAACCATTGTAGTTGAATATAGGGTCAAGCATGAAAGCCTAGGTTTCGATGGTGGAAATGAAAAGGAAATGAACAACATGATGATGTTTGTGAAGGAAACAGACATGACAAAGTTGTTCTTCTCATCAGAAGAAATATTAGTAGCACATGAAGCTGAAAACTCACTACCACCTTAGCATTCTTGTGAAAATTTGTAGAAGGATAATGATGAGAAGAGTTTTAAGAATCAGAATACACCTACACTCAGTATAAGAATCAAGTATATCAATCAAAAGAAGAGGAAGAATAACTATGGTTATGCATGAAACATGGAATTCATCATTTATCATTGTTGTACGAAGAAAGGTCATAACACTACCAACTATTGGTACTCAGAGGTATGTTTATTTTGTGGGAAGGAAGGCCATATGCATGCATCTTGTTGGGAGAATAAAGACATATTCCATAAGATAGCTTGTTTTCAAAGGAGGAATGACAAGAAGGCTTCCCCGAACCAAGAACAAATTCAGAGGCACCTAGAGAAAATAAGGTTGTCAAGCAGTCCATACAACCGTGCCAAGAATGTTTTCCACAATTGCCAGTTAAATGTACATTGGGAATCAAAGTGTTGGTTGTTGGAAATTTTTTATATTCTTTGCATGGTTATATTTCATGTGTTATATTATTTTCATAGCTATCCCCATGCATTTTTTGCCTACACCTAGGGTGTCACAGGGGGGGTTGTTAAGCACCCCATGTCTAGGGTTCAGGGGAAAGAGCCCCAAACCAAAAATTTTTGTTTGTTTTTGGTCCTCTTTTTGGCTTTCTTTGGGCTTTCTATCCAATGGTTTTCAATCCATTGTAATTTAATTCTAGTTAAGGAATTAGAGTTTTAATCTAATCCAAGTTAATGGATTAGGGTTTTGGATGTTGCGAAAGACCTTTTCATCAACATCCATTTTTCCTTCAAACTCCTACCCTCAACCTTATTGGTATAAAATTTCAAGAACTTCTTTATAGATTTGATATTTGAAATCAGATTAGGATGTAATGCCCAAAAATGCTTGTTGTTACACTAATTCTTCTAACAATTCTCACATTTCAAGCCCTTCCTGCATTGAGAAGTATTAGAAAACTTGTTTTTTCCCATCAACTTCTTCCCCTCTCCACCCTAGGTCTTATTTCCTTCTTTGTTAAAGGTTCTAATAACATCAATGACTTCCCATGATTTTCTTATTTGTACATGGCCTTCTTTCGTTCCTCGCTAAGAGTATTCAGTTCAAGTAGGAACACTTCATCCCTTAAGTGACCATGTAACCCACAAATGCATTTGGTCATTATATTCCTATCAAATTGGTCAACACCCAACTAGATGCACTTCTTCCATAATTATATTGCATACTCCTAATCTAATGGTCCTTGCTTTTATATGATATAGTGCTACTTATACCCTTTCTTCTCGTTATATCACATTGGGCATAACTATCCTTTTACAATAATATTGAATTGTTCCCAATCCTCCACTTGTTCTTTTTAGTAATATGTGTCTTTTGACATAGAATTTCCCACCACAACAATCCATATTCTTCCATATTCAAGAAAAAAATAAAAAAATAAAAGGTAAATATTTTTAACCTCTAGTTTCTTTGAACACATAAATACTAAAGTACACCTCCATCAACATTAACCAATTTCTCAGCATATCTTGGCCCATCCAACCATCATACAACTTGATGTATACCCTAGAATCAACTCTAAGAGAATTATTATAGGTTTGTTGCCCCTTAGATCACCAAAATATTTTATCCTAGTTCTTCAATGGATTGCATGGTTTCATCCTTTCACCCTAGGACGATTCAAATTCTTCAATTGTTTCCTTGTCTTGGATGCCACAAACCAATTATTCTAATAGGTCTCCAATGCTCTCTATTTGAGATCATATCTTTCTAAATATAGGCTCATATGTGTCTATCTCATTGTTATATGTCATCCTATATCTTCAAGGTGCTATGTTGTGAGTTGTGCCTTGCAACACTCTCTCTCCACTCAACATGTATCCAAGTTTGTCTTCACCATACACTATCCTTAGGAAACAAAATATTTTTCTAGTACCAATTTGATATTTATTCTAGTGGGTAGGTTTGAACCACCTAATGTGTCTACATTATGGATTCAAATTAAATAATATGAATTGATGTGTGTATGCTCTATGTGATTTTGTACTTGCTTCAATGGTGAATATAAAATGAAAAAAGTTTTGATGGTGGAAATAAAAAGGCTCAAGCATGAAAGCCTAGGTTTCGATGGTGGAAATAAAAAGGGTCAAGCATGAAAGCCTAGGTTTTGATGGTGGAAATAAAAATTAAATGAACAACATGATGATGTTTGTGAAGGAAAAGGACATGAAAAAGTTGTTCTTCTCATCAGAAGAAATATTAGTAACACATGAAGCTGAAAACTCACTACCACCTTAGCATTCTTGTGAAAAATTGTAGAAGGATGATGATGAGAAGAGTTTTAAGACTCATAATACACCTACACTCAGTATAATAATCAAGTATATCAATCAAAAGAATGGGAAGAATAACTATGGTTATGCATGAAACATGGAATTCATCATTTATCATTGTTGTACGAAGAAAGGTCATAACACTACCAACTGTTGGTACTCAGAGGTATGTTTATTTTGTGGGAAGGAAGGCCATATACATGCATCTTGTAGGGAGAAGAAAGACACATTTCATAAGATAGCTTGTTTTCAAAGGAGGAATGACAAGAAGGCTTCCCCAAACCAAGAACAAATTCAGAGGCACCTAGAGAAAATAAGGATGTCAAGCAGTCCATACAACCGTTCCAAGAATGTTATCCACCATTTCCAGTTAATTGTACATTGGGAATGAAAGTGTTGGTTGTTGGCAATTTTTTATATTCTTTGCATGGTTATATTGCATGTGTTATATCATTTTCATAGCTATCCCCATGCATTGTTTGCCTACACCTAGGGTGTCACAGGGGGGGTTGTTAAGAACCCCATGTATAGGGTTTAGGGGAAAGAGCCCCAAACCAAATTTTTTTGGTTGCTTTTGGTCCTCTTTTTGGCTTTCTTTGGGTTTTTTATCCAATGGCTTTCAATCCATTGTAATTTAATTCTAGTTAAGGAATTAGAGTTTTAATCTAATCCAAGTTAATCGATTAGGGTTTTGGATGCTGCGAAATACCTTTTCATCAACATCCATTTTTCCTTCAAACTCCTACCCTTCAACCTTATTGGTATAAAATTTCAAGAACTTCTTTATAGATTTGCTATTTGAAATCAGATTAGGATGTAATGCCCAAAATTGCTTGTTGTTACGCTAATTCTTCTAACAATTCTCACATTTCAAGCCCTTCCTACATTGAGAAGTATTAGAAAACTTGTTTGTTCCCATCTACTTCTTCCCCTGTCCACCCTAGGTCTTATTTCCTTCTTCGTTAAAGGTTCTAATAACATCAATGACTTCCCATGATTTTCTTATTTGTACATGGCCTTCTTTCGTTCCTCGCTAAGAGTATTCACTTCAAGTATGAACACTTCATCCCTTAAGTGACCATGTAACCCACAAATACATTTGGGCATGATATTCCTATCAAATTGGTCAACACCCAACTAGATGCACTTCTTCCATAACTATATTGCATACTCCTAATCTAATGGTCCTTGCTTTTATATGAGATAGTGCTACTTATACCCTTTCTCCTTGTTATATCCCATTGGGCATAACTATCCTTTTACAATAATATTGAATTGTTCTGAATCCTCCACTTGTTTCTTTAGTAATATGTGTCTCTTGACATAGAATTTCCCACCACAACAATCAATATTCTTCCATATTCAAGAAAAAAAAAAGGTAAATATTTTTAACCTCTAGTTTCTTTGAACACATAAATACTAAAGTACACCTCCATCAACATTAACCAATTTCTCAACATATCTCGGTCCATCCAACCATCATACAACTTGATGTATACCCTAGAGTCAACTCTAAGTGAATTATTATAGGTTTGTTGCCCCTTAGATCACCAAAATATTTTTTCCTAGTCCTTCAATGGATTGCATGGTTTCATCCTTTCACCCTAGGATGATTCAAATTCTTTATTTGTTTCCTTGTCTTGCATGTCACAAACCAATTATTCTAATAGGTCTTTAATGCTCTCTATTTGAGATCATATCTTTCCAAATATAGGCTCATATGTGTCTATCTCATTGTTATATGTCATCCTAGATCTTCAAGATGCTATGTTGTGAGTTGTGCCTTGCAACACTCTCTCTCCACTCAACATGTATCCAAGTTTGTCTTCACCATACACTATCCATAGGAAACAAAATATTTTTCTAGTACCAATTTGATATTTATTCTAGTGGGTAGGTTTGAACCACCTAATGTCTCTACATTATGGATTCAAATTAAATAATATGAATTG
>JZKD02S0385709.1:70873-101634 GCA_000966675.3 Picea glauca
GACATGCCACATACCACCAGAAACAGTATGATGTATACTATCTATTCATGGGTGTTTTATATGCATGTGCATTTTCCTTCATGTCCAATTACCTTTATCAATCTTGCGGTCCAAAACCCATGACTAGGGTTGACATCAATGACAACAATCAATCTTCCAATAGTTGGAAGCTACTAAACGATATAAGGAAGCGCAACATGTTGTCTCCTCTTGAACTAGAAAACCCTACTTTATTCCTCACTCTAAACCTCAAATTTCACCCCTCCTGCCACTCCACTCAAGATCCAAAAATTGACCCGGGTAGAAATGGTTAAATGCCAACTCAAGGGCCTTTGCTATAATTGTCATGAAAAATATTTTCCAAGGCACAAGTGTAAGGAACATAAGATTTTTATGGTCATCTATGAGTATGTTTCTGATGAAGAGGTAGAGGCTTCACCTGTGGTCAAGCTACCTGAGCCAATCAATCTTCTCCCTTTGACCCACTAGAAGTTGAACCAATTGTTTCACCGAATTCCCTCACTAGCTTATTTGCTCCCCAAAACCTCAAGTTAATAGGATACATTAAGCATCAGAAGGTATTCATCCCAATTGATAGTGGAAACACCCATAATTCTATTCATTGTTGCATTTCCCAAGAAACCAATTGCTATATCAGTGCAGTCAACAATTTTCAAATCATGATTGCCAATGGCGGTTCCATGAAATGTGGGGGGCATTGTGAAAATGTGTGCCTCCAAATTGGTTAGAACCACTTGAAATATCATATGTTTTCTATCAACCTGGGTGGTTGTGACATTGTGCTCGACGTGAAATGGTTACGCACGCTCGACCCCATCCTCATGAATTTTAATAAATTAACCATGCAATTCCAACTAGAGTGTTGGTCTCAATTGCTCTTTGAGTTATTGACCCAGGGTTCATGTCATTCGGGTTTCCAACAAAGCCTCTAAAACTATCATCCCTTCTAGTAAACCAGAAGGCAACACAGTACATAGAATGCACTGTGCAGTCTCACCCGAGATAGCTTTAAATGGGTGGATGTAAGACTCAGGTGTTTCCAGCCTAGGATTGAGTATGAGATAGGGGTTTATTAACCAGAGCCATGCACTAAGAACTATGAGGGTAATCTACCTATTCCTCATGGGTGCACATTCCCATTACACAATGTACTTCCCAAGCAACATATTCATGTTCCATAACAATATATGAACTCATTTATTAAGTATAACAATAACCCGTTGAGATGCATACATTCATCACATTACATATTTATTATTGTGGTTCACCCCCTCCTGGGCTACTTCCATAAAAATTTGTCTCTTGGCTCTTTTATTATGGTAGTTCTGCATTTCTGGCACCACGCGCTTACAATTCCCCTCTTATGGGTAAGATCTATATGAGGCAAACTAGATCACACCAGGCTCTATAGCCTGTGAGCTAATCCTCATATCTACCTTCTCTCCTCCTTTCTAGCTCAACAACTTACAAAAATGGTACATAACAGTTAATATCGCATACTGCATCCGCTCATGTGTAACTATAGTAGAAGATGGGATAACAATACTAACACCCCAAGCTAATACACTTCAACACAACACAATCGAACCTCCACATGATACCTACGTATCTATATTTATACATTTCAGGCTCTTCGACCGTTTACAAAGAATTACAAAAACCCTAACCCTACCGACGTTAGGTCTTCCTCCCATGCACGTGTGTTTCTCTTCCTCCAGTTGTCGCTTTCCTTGTGCACACTTTCTTGCATGTGGGTGTGTTGTTCTTTCTCTAGTTGTCACTTCCGTTTCTACACACTTTATTTCCCACGATCGTCCTTCTTTCCACTGAGTCCTGGTGCCAACAGGCCCCCAACACTGACATGTGATTCGTCCCGAGTCACCTAATCTTTCTGAGATGCCTCGAGCTTCTCGGTGATCGTCTGGAACTTTTCCTTTAGCTCTGCTGCTTTTGTCAATGCCTGCGCAGTTTTCTCCTTAATGGTATTCACTACCTAAACTGCCACTTTGTTTCTCATTAATCATACACTTTCTGCCTGTGTCTGTGCTATATGTGTTCTAGCTCCTTCTACCTATGCGAGTACTTCTACTACCCATTCCTGTAGTGGTTCTATTTGAGCCTGACGCTCTTGTTTGTGTGTTTGTGACGTGATAAGTTATGTCTACATATTCTTCAGCTCTTTCATCCCCTTGATGCATTCTGAGATTGGTATGGTCTTTTGTCTCTGTTTGAGTTCTTGGATCGTTGCATTGATCCTTTCCTCTTCCTTGTCCCAGCGTTGGACCTGCGGATCCTCCTCTAGCCTTGTCCAAAGTTGTGCTACTTTATTGAACAATTCCACTGCTGTGCTAACCTGCTTCTCTATCTCCTGCAGTTGCGTCGTTGCTTCCTGCTTCCTTTTCTCCTTTACTGCCGGTGCAGTTGTTGGTGTGAGTTGTTCTCGGAGACCCTCGATCTCCTTCTGATATCGATCAATTGCCTGTGCAATCTGGTCGATCTTTTCTGTGGCTGGGAGTTTGTTTCCTTGCACAGTGCTTAGAAGATTCCCAAAAATTTCTCCCACTCTTCATTCTAGTTCGTTCCTTTGTTCTTTCTCCTCCTAAGTTTCGGATTTGGACTACTCACAATCTTTTTCCAGCGCTTCCCACTTCTTTGTTGCTTGTTGTAGCTCGACTAAGTTTTTATGTGTCATAGACTGCATTTTGTGGTCGACGCTAACCTGCAATTTGTATAGTTCCCTTGATGGCATCCTCATCAAGACCAATTGGATGTGGTCCAAATCCTTCAGTTGTGTCTCTCCCATGATTTTGTCCATTCTTAGCATGCTAGGTTTTATGTAGAAAATTGTGTGTGCATGTGGTATTGGAAGGACTAAGTCTCGTTCTTCTACCTCCATTATTTCGTTGGTCTGTGTTGTCGACAGATCTATGCCTCTACTGCTACTTGCTCTCTGGGCCTCCCTGAGTGTCATGAGGATCTGTCCCATTTCTTTCATCTCTTTTTGCAGTTTATCCCTGTGATGTGTTGTGCGATTGAATTATTTTGCTAGACAGTCCTGGAGCATTCTGGCGATCATTTCTCCATCGTCCTCTATGATCGTATAGTCCGGTGATGCTCATTGCACCTTTGATTTCTTGTGCGCACTTGTTGTTTGCACAACTGGTCTTTTAGTTCCCCTTGGTTCTTGTGTGTTGGGATTTGGGGCGGTCTCCTGTGCTCCCTTAGCGTGTTTTGGCTGTCTGTTGGTTGCTTTCTGCCCCTTATGGGTTCCTATATGCTTTGACCCTTCGTCTTCCTGAGTCATTTGGCTCGTCCTTGGTTTCTTGGGCACTGGGATTTGCGGAGGCTGTGTTTCGACTTGCGTTGCCTCTCCTTCTGTTGTTCTTTCCGGTACTTCTCAGGGAATGGATGGGATTCTCCATTCATCAAGCCATTCACTAATGACCATGTTGATGTCACCCTTTGTGATGCAGTAACATATCTGTATCCACTGTTTATCTGGATCCCGCCTTGGTTGTATCCACATGGCTTGATGTGTAGCCTAGAAGTTAGTGATATCCCCATATCACGCGACAACCTCTAGTGTTATCCTCCATGATCATTTGATAGCTTCCTGTATGTCCTGTAGGTATGCTTCAAATACAATTCCATTCTCCCTCCTATGCCTAACCTGTGGCCCAGATTTCAGTAATAGATATCTTTCTCCCGCTGGCTGCAGTCTAGTACAAAAAATTACATACTCTGGTTCCCGTCATCCCATGAAGGCTATGAGGGTGAGCATCCATGAGTAATGGAATTTTGTACCGAGTTCCTTCCCATCCTTGCAGTCCACTTGGAACAAGTTTAATAGATAAGGCACCCAACTCACGGAGGTTCCTTCTGTGCACTGAGCTGCAACTGCGATGACTCTTGTTGGTACTTCAACTTTGCGACATTTTCATAACAATTTACAGGATAAGATCTATGTTGGATCCACTAGTAAGCCTTGTTTGCATACTATGTGGCCCAATAGTATCCCAAACGGTGTCCAAAATATTCATTTCTTGATATTCAGTGATATCTGGCACTGACTACATCGTTCCAACATTAGTCGTAACACTTCCACATGGTGTTTCAACAGACTGTAAACGGTCCAATCATCTAGGTATACTTCAAGAAACTAATGGATGAATTCTTTAAATGTTGTGATAACCACTCTAGAGGATATGGCGGGTGCATTCTTTAGTCCAAACGACATGAATGTGTACTGATAAGATCCCCATTCTATCACGAACGTGATCTTGTGTCTATCTTCCTGTGCTATCTTAATTTGATGGTAGCCTGAAAATCCATCAGTGAATGAGTAAGCTTTGTGTCCCCCCACATTCTCTAATACTTCATTCGTAAATGGTGTAGGGAATGGGTCATGTAGGCATGCATCATTCAACTTCCTCAAGTCGACTCATATCCTAATCCCTCTTCCTTGTTTCTTGTCCTATACTACCATCGGGCTTATCCATTCTGATTCCTTGATTGGTTTGATTATGCTGGCTTCGAGCATCCGGTCGATATCCTCTTTAACTTTATGTTTATATATGGGGCTCAGTCTATATGGTCATTGTCTAATCGGTCTCACTTCAGGTCTGAGTGGTATCTTCATCTCTCCCAGTTCTCCTTCTATACCCTTCATCTCTGTAAATGTAGTAGGAAACAAGTCATTGCATTCGCGCAACAACTATGTGATGCTTTCTACTGTTGGCTCACCCCAGTAGTCTCCACTGCTGGCAATTTTGGGATGTTCATTTGTTCCTATGTTAACTCTCTTTACCTTGATTGGCACGGAAATCACTTCGGATTCTATGGGTGATCCATCCACATCCCTTTCGCCTTCTACTTCTTCAATCTAAATATCACACGAGTCATCTTCATTTGGTGCTTCCTCATGTACATGGTAACATGACAATAGTTCCTTGACTGTCTTCTTATTCTGTTGTTGTTCTTTTGTGATAGTTTTTATTTCTGGTTCTTTGATGAATATTACTCCTCTTATCCATTTGAGGGATGCATCTATGTTGGGGTTCTCATGCTCGAATGAGAAAGTAAGTGCAAAGTTCTACTGCAATATTCGCCATGTTTTAGTTCCTTTGCACAATTCCTGGTCTGTGTACCAGTTCATTGGTATGCCCTCTAAAGTATGTATGAAGTGATGAGGCCATTCCTCAGGTGGTGTCATTTTCCATAGAATTATACATGCCTCCAAGTTCTCTGTGTCCATCGTACTTATGTTGTTTGTTGTTTTTATGTTTTGCGCTGAACCTTATGCGCAGTAACCACTTACATTGATACCAGTCTGTGATAGTCGTTTTGTGCACACCCCACCATCTTGCGGGTGTGGCTTTGAGTGCTAAATCCAGTGCTCGTAGCCTCTGGTTCTCTAATACTTAGTCTTCATATTGTATCAAGAATGTTTCCAAATCATTTAGTACATGGAAACTGGGTGGTTCTCTGATTTCTATGCCTATCCACCATACTGTGCGGTCTATTCTTTCACATCTTCTCATGTATACTTTGTGTAGTCTCTGCTGGCAGTTTTCTAACATGGTGTTTGAGTCTGTTGCGCATGAAGTAATGCTCTGCCAACTGAGTACCCCGTCTTCAGTTGGGTTTATGTAATCCTCATCGCGCGCAGTTTTTTTGTACAACTGGTCGATCTCCTCTAAGTCCAGGCAAGTGGGTTCTACGAACCTCTCCCCTTCTAATGGGTCGAGTGGTTCTGTGACCCTGTAATCTCCAGATTCAAATGTCATTTTTCTTGTTTTTAAGTTAATTAAGGCATGAATGTCAAACACCCAATCCAGAAAAAGTGGTGTCGGGTACGGTGTTGTTCCATATACTATTTCGATGACTTCAAAGTTTTCTTTAGTGCGCACCCCATAAAGATCTATTGTTACTCCTTTCAGTCTACCTATTGGTAGGACTCTATGCTGGTTGGATAGTTTTAATTGGACATTTGAGTATCCTAATGTTGGCTCTGCCATGCATTCTTATGTCTTCTTGGGTAGCACATTCACTTCGGATCCTAGGTCTAGTATAATGTCTCCCATATTGAAATCCCCATTGTTAGCATTTAGTCTAAATTCCCTACTTGTTCTTCTTCGGGTGTCTAGGTGATTGACGGTTTTTGGTTCTGTCTTGTTGCTACATTTCTCTAGTATGTTTTGCAATATTTTCACAGATGAAGGATCACTTAATAATTTTACATATGATTGCAAAATATCTTTGATAGTACTTACTTATCCCTTGGGTTGCATTCCGTTGGTATGATCCAACGATGGTGGCATTTCGTATTCTAGGGATTCCTTGACTGGTTGCATAGTTGAAGTCGATGCTACGTCCACCTTATGAAATTATTGTCTGGCTTCCTTAAAAGTATCCTTTTCTTTGGGTGCGTCAAACTACTTCCTTGGTTTGGTGTTCTTCTTTATCCATTGGTTCTGTGCTGATTCCTGTCGAACTACGTAATTTCCTGTTTTCGTTCCTCCAAGAGTGACTATGTTGATGTTTCATTCATCTTTCCTTGATTCGGCTAAAATCCATTAAACATTCTGATTGTTTTGGTTCCTATTTTCCTGGATCTTTACTAATAATGTCGAACATTCCTTTGTTTCATGATCTGATGCATGAAAATACATACAAGTCGCTAGCAACAGTGTACATTATTGTGCATAATGTCCTAGTTCTTGAAAAATGTGACATGTCACTGGTCCTCTGCCATGTCTGAAACCTCCTCTGGCTCGTCCTCCTCCTATGTAGCCTACACGATCACCTCTCGGCACATTATATTGTGATTTTTGATTATACTGCGTGGTATTGTATTGGGGCTGTGTCGGGTTGTATTGCGATTGCACGTTGTTGTAGGGTTGTTGCGCAGTATTATATTGTTGCTGCGCAGTGTTGTATGGGGCAGGGGCTTGGTTGAAATGGGGTGTTTCTTTCCCATTCATCATTTTGGCCTGTACTCTGCATTTGATGTTCTTTCTCGCATTAGCTCCATAGTTCTACAATCTTTGTCGTCGTGGCCCACTGACTTACAAAAGGTGCAATATGAATTCTTTGGAACTATCTGGTATTTCTGAATCATCGTGTAGTGGTAAGGGTCGTGACCCGGTTTCTCTCATATTTCACACCATAATCCTCCCTATGGTAGTGGGTTTGGCATACCTGTTTCCATATATTGTGCGAATGTTGGGCATTCGTTCTTGTGGTGTCCTTCCGTTCTGCATGTGGTGCACCAAACGACTTCTTGTTTGTCCTTGTTCTTATTTGGCTCAACTGAAATGTTAGATTCTTCAAATCCTCCTTCAATTCCTCAATAGTTGGGTTTGTCTGTCGGTACTGGTTCTATTCCAGTTGCAAGGCTTCCTGCAGAGCCTTTGCCCGCGTCTGAAACTTATGTTGTCGTAAGGGATATTTTAGATGTGGGAGTAGTGAGTTGAAAAACAGGTGTCGGCGCTGCATATTGGTCATAAGGTATTTTAGTTTTCCCTTCAGTCTCTTGAATATCTTATCAATATCCCATACAGACTCTCTTGGTTTCTGTCTTATCTCAATCATCTCGTTCACGTACTGATCCTCTGAGCTCGGCTTGTGGAACTCATTAATCAGTAGCTTCTTAATGTATGCCAGTTTCCTCGTCATCCCAAGGGCACTGTTTGTGTCTAGACTCATGTACCAGTATAGTGTGCGGTCTCTTAGCGTGATCGCTAACTGCGCGAGTTTGGTGTCTTCATCAGTGATATATTTTTCCTCCCAGATCTTTGTGTAGATGAAAAGGTGCTTCTCAAGATCTTCTGTTGCTTATCCTAGAAATTCTGGTAATCTGGGATCGTGTCCTGCCATTCTAAATACTGAACTGCTACCTCCACCGCACGGTGTAGATACTTGACTAATACTGCCTGAACTGGCTCCTCCAGTTGTTGCTCCTACCATATATGTACTTCTTGTTGTCGGACTTCCTCTGAACTTTGGTTGTCTAAACGATCGTGTTCTCTTTGGAGTATTAGTCGCACATGGGTTTATGGGTTCCACACTGACATTAATATGGATAGGATGGCTACCTTCTCCTCTTGTTCTTGGGCCTCTTTTTTTCCTCTCATAAGTTGTGCATGGGATTTCCTAAATCTGCTCCACAACCCGAAGATCCTCTACCTCTTCCTCATCACTTGCCAATCCCTCCCTCACGGCTACGTCTTGCTTCTTGGTATTCTGTCACATACCCACTACGACAACCTAGATTTTTCATCTTTTTTTCGAGGGACATAATCACCAAATTTCTATGGGGCCTAACATAGACCATCCCTTCCCTTATCCTCCTCCATGTGATCGTTGGCTATGACCACAAGCCTTACCAAAAAGGCACTTCCATCTTTCGTGTTTCAGGATTTCTATGTGCGAGCTCTCCTCGTCTCCCTATCCCTTGAAATGACGAAACCCGAAATGGGGTTAACGAGCTCCTTTCCCCCCCTTTTTCCTACTCCATGCAACCACCTCAGTGAACACACGCTAACACCAAATGGCATTACCAAAACTCGACTTTCAAGATTCCTGTTGCAAGGAACCATTGTTCCTTCAATCCTCGAAACCCGAAAACCCAGTATCATCTGGGTATATCGTCCAAATCGTCGACTTGATCAATGGCCCTGATTAAATCTCGACATTCTACCTTTCAGGATTTTGGTGGGGTCTTCACTCCTATTTCCCTGATCTCTAGAACCCTATCGGCTTTAGATCTTCGCCACGCGTCCTCTACAAATGGACGGGCCAGATTCTTTCGGGACTCGAAATGTCGTTTCCCGAGTTTCAACCCTTGATTAACTGCTAGCGCCTACCTCCTCCTTCTACCACATGACACTGTCCTATGACCTAGGGCTCATCCACAGAGCACGTCAAGGTTTCGTATACTGGGATTTCGTGACTTGCGAAGACGAGGGGTCTTACCCTCTGGTTTCCTGGATGTTGAAACACCAAAACTTATTCACACTAAACCGGCTCATCCACAGAGCGCGTTGAGGTTTCATATATCAGGGTTTCGCGACTTGTGAAGACAACGTCGAAACTTATTCATGCTAAACCGATTCATGGTTTCATATACCAGGATTTTGTGATTGGCGAAAACGAGGGGTCTTTCCCTTTAGTTTCCTGGGTGCCGAAACACCGAAAATTCTTCAAGCTAAACCAATTCGGGGTTTCGTATACCAGGATTTCACAACTGGTGAAAATGAGGGGTCTTTCCCTTTGGTTTCCCGGGTGCCAAAATGCCAAAAATTATTCACGCTAAACCGATGGTACAGATCACTCATGGATCAACGACCATGATCATGTCGCGATTTCGCAAATCGTGAGTTCGTGCAGTCCTACCCTTTGACCACTCCAAGTTGCGAGTCAGCAAAATGCTACCCCGAATGCCACGTGTCTTGTGCCAATGGATGGTTCCGAATACTTCAGGACTTTCAGGACGTTTGTTGAGTTCACTCTCTTTCCTATGCAAAGGTTAAGATCGACAGTCAATAGAGATCCGACAGATCCTTGGATCTACGGTCTTGGATCCCATCGCTACTTGCAAAGGCTGAAGGGGTTGAGGTGTTAACGCCTGCGCTCCTCCTCTAGATCCGTCGGTGTTGACCGATCTGGGGTATTTCCGAAAGTTTCCGACCATTCATCTACCAAATGATGGGGTATTCTCTTTCAATAACTGGACTCACTGTCCTTTCTGAGCTTGAATCACGAGATTCAACCTCTCGGAGCTTCGAACTCCCATGACTTCGAAACCTAAGAGAACTACTCTTTCTTGTAGAAGGTTTCTAGACTCATATCGCATGATCCTTTAGAGGGTTCTTGGGTAATTATCCCTAGGCTTGGTGACCTAAATGAAAATTCTTCCTAATCCACCGAGCTATGAACTCTGTGATAGGGGTAAGGTAAACTTGTGAGTTTACTATAACAGTAGTCTTTTCAAGGAACTCACTCCAGCTCTAAAATGTGAGGAAACTCCCCAGAAAAGGGTTCCTTTGGGAAATTAAACCAGGACAGAGTGCGAGTCAAGTAGATGGGACAATTCTCAAGAGAATGGACTCATATTCTAAAATTATTCACTCTATACATAAACCGATTATGGTCATATATAAGTATAGGCATGCATCCATTATTCCCAATCAAAACACAAGGCAATCACTTCTATACAGAAACCATTTATGAGTGTATAAACATGAGAATGCATCCAGGATATTCAATTCAAAATACAAGACATAAACACTTATCAGAAACATCAGGCATGATGCGACTACTGAGAGGGGTGCTCGTTTCCACCCAACCATAGGCTCAGTGACTCCAAACGGATTTACCACTAGCCACCCTTGAGCTATACCACGATGCTTTAAGATTTAGTTTCCTACTTCTAGCTCAACGGAAGTCAAGGATGAAGGTTACTCTCCTTCTCCTCTGTTCAGAACTCTTTGTATTTCCAGAGTTCCTCCTGGTTCTCTTCCGCGATCCTTATCACGCGTGTTCTCTCTTCCTGTTCCCCACACTTCCTTTCTTGCCTTTTATGCAAGATTGCGTGTGGCATGAATTCCCCCGTCTGTGGTTAGGTCTAAGAGCTTCTACGGATGGGCGGTTCACCCCCATCCCCTCATTAACTCTTAAGGAGCCTCCCCATCTACCATCCTGATGGGTAATTCATTCCAAGGTCAGAGAGTTTCTCTTGGTCTTTGAGAAAGTAAAAACTAGTACGGTATTGGTTTAGTGAAATTTAACGCAACCATTCCAGGTCCCTTCCACCACCTCTCATTATCCATCATGGTCTCTTTTAGCACATCCCCCCCCTCCCAACAGTCATGCAAAACATAATCATAACATAATTTACATTCATTGACCTTTTATACAAAGGTCCGTCAAATCAAACATTCACATCTTTGAGTTTGCCATAGTTCTTGGCCAATATAGTTATTTTTACAGACTGGGGGAAATAAGGTGTTACAATTCCCTCCCCCTTAAAGGAACATCGTCCTCGATGTTCTATCTATCAATATGATGTGTATGTATAGAAGTAAACAAAATCGGATATGCCTGTTTCATGGCATCTTCCATTACCCATGTAGCCTCATTTGGGCCAAAATGTTTCCACTACACCTTGACCTATGCAATGGTTCGGTTCCCGAGTCGGGTTTCCTTTCTGTCCAGTATGCATTGAGGTTCTGGCAGTAATTATCCCTCCGATTCCACCTAGATCACAGACCAGTCAATTATATGATTAGAATCATGTATATATTTCTTCAATAATGAAACATGGAAAACATTATGTGCTTTTACTATGGGAGGAAGTGCTAGCCTATAGGCTATAGGTCCCACTCTATCTAGAATTTCAAAGGGTCCACAATACCGAGGTGCCAACTTGGCACAAGMTCCCATCCTCAGGGAAATMTTCCTGGGCCTAACTCTGAGATATACATGGTCTCCCATCTTGAATTCTCTTGGAGTTCTCTTTCGGTCAGCGTAACTTTTCTGTCTGTTCTGAGCGACCTTTAGATTTTGTTTTATCTGAATCACTTGTTGTTCCATTTCTTTCAACATGTCGGGTCCAATAGTAATTATGTTCATGGGATTACTCCAACTAACTGGAGTGTTGCACGGTCTACCATAGAGGACTTCGAAAGGGCTCATCTTCAGGGATTCTTGGTAGCCATTGTTGTAGGCGAATTCCACCAGTGGCAGGTAATCTTCCCACTTTTTGGGTTGATGCATTACATGCATCCTTATCATGTCTTCTAATATTTGGTTCACTCTTTCTGTCTGTCCATCGGTTTGAGGATGATAGGTTGTGCTAAATAGTAATTTGGTCTCCATACCAACCATCAAGGATTTCCAAAAGTTGGAAGTAAATTTCATGTCTCTGTCAGACACAATCTCTTTAGGCATACCATGTAGTCTGAATATATCCTTCATGAATATGTTGGCAATGTCTATTACCTTGTAAGTTGACTTGATGTAGATAAAATGAGCGGACTTGCTCAGTTTATCCACCACTACCATGATGGTGTCATTATGTTTGGTCGATGTTGGTAATCCGGTGATGAAATCCATGGAGATGGTTTCCCATTTCCATTCCGAGATTGGTAGAGGTTGTAATAATCTTGCTGGGTGTCGGTGTTCTGCTTTAACATGTTGGCATTCTATGCATTTGGCTAAGTACTCAACTATGTCTTTCTTCAATCCAGGCCAATAGAATTGTTTCCTGGTGGTCGTGATCATCTTCTGGTATCCTGGATGACCAGTGTATGGTCATTTATGTAGTTCATCCATTATGAACCTCTTCAAGTCATCACAATATGGAATATACAATATGTTTCTGTAAGTTAACAGACCTCCATCTATCATCTGGTAGCCTTCATACTTTATCCCTGTGGGTTCTTGCTCCAGGTATGAGGTTACGGTCTGGAAGAATGTGTTTGTTTCTTGTGCATTCTTAACTCTTTCCCTGACGTTGGTCTCGCAGGTGCTCACCGCTGCCAGAAGAATTGTTTTCATACTTCTGCTAAGGGCATCGACCACCTTATTTTCCTTTCCCTTGATATGTTTGATTTCGAAATCAAACTCACTAAGAAGGGCCATCGACATAGCTTGTATAGCATTGATTTTTGGTTGGTCAAGAAAATGTTGCAATCCAAAGTGGTCTATCATGAGTACAAATTTCCTTCCCAGGAGGTAATGCCTCCACATTTTCAAGGCATGCACTATGGTGGCCAACTCTAGATCATGGGTCACATAGTTGGCTTCGTGCTCATTCAATTTTTAGGATTCATAGCAGACTACACTTCCTTCTTGCATAAGGACTCCCCCGAGCCCTTCCTTATAGGCATCTGTGCACACGGGGAAGTCATTTTCGGGATCAACAATCTTCAGCACGGGTTCATGGGTCATAAGGTGTTTCAGGGATTGAAATCTTTCTTCACATTCTTGTGTCCACTTGAATTTAGCTCCCTTCTTCTGGAGGGCAGTGATTGGACAACCAATATTGGAGAATCCTTTTATAAATATCCTATAGTATCCTGCTAATCCCACAAAGGATATGATATCCAAAGCGTCCTTTGGGGTAGGCCATTCCATGATAGACCATATTTTGTCAGGGTCTACTGCTACTCCTTTTTCAGATATGACATGGCCCAAGTAATGTATTTTCTTCTAGAAAAAATTTCACTTTCTAAATTTGGCATAGAGATGATGTTCTCTTAGCACTTGAAGCACAAGTCTAAGATGTTCCTCATGTTCCTCTCTATTCTTGGAGTAAATTAATATATCGTCAATAAAAACCCATACAAATTTGTCTAGGAATTTGCTGAGCACATTGTTCATCAAGCACATAAAAGTGGCAGGGGCATTGGTCAATCCAAATGGTACTACCACAAACTCATAGTGACCATATCTCGTCCTGAAGGTAGTTTTGTGGATGTCTTCACCCTTGATTCAGACTTGATGGTATCCAGATCTCAATTCAATCTTTGAGAAGATGGAAGCACCTCCCAATTGATCGAACAAGTCATTGATCCTGGGTAAGGGGTACTTGTTCTTTATGGTTACCTTATTGATCTGTTTGTAATCTATGCACAGTCGGAGGGTACCATATTTCTTCTTCACAAACAGAAATGGTGCTCCCCATGGGGAAACGCTGGGCCAGATATAGCCTTTGTCCATCATTTCTTTTAGTTGTAATTTAAGCTCTACTAGCTCGGGTGTGCTCATCCTATAGGGTGTCCTAGACACCCGCACTACTCCTGGTGCAATTTCTATTGAGAAGTCAATGTCCCTTCTTAGAGGTAAACTCGATACCTCTTCCAAAAACATATATATATATTCTCTTAGTGTGGGGTGGTCTTCAAGGCTTGGTTTGTCATATTCAACTGATTCCATCACCTGTATCGCATATAGTGGACATCCCTTTCTACAATACTTTCTCATTTGAAGAGATGATATTTGTCTCACTGAGACAGGTTTTTGGATCCCTTGAAGGGTTATCCTTCTTCCTTCTTCACTTACACATTCTAACGTTTTATGGTAACAGTCTAGTCTGGCTTTATATGTGGCTAGCCAGTCCATACCAATCAACAGGTCATATGATCCTAGGGGTAATATGTTAAGGGTTTCTTAGGTGGGGATTTCATCCATAGTGAATTGGAAAGATGGTATGATCTTCGCTACCTTTCTTTTGGTGCCAGTGGCTAATTGTACCAACCATGGCTTGGCATGTTCATGTGGATGTAATTTACACTTATCAACAACCTTAGGGGATATATAACTCAAATTTTAACCAAGGTCAATTAGAATAGACACTAGATGGTTGGTGATCATACCTTCCATCTCCACTACTGAATCTTGGTGGTCAACTTGTTTATTATCCAAGGATGCATAAATTTGCAGCACGCTCCTGGCCATGTCATTAACAGTGGTAGCTTCTTGAACATTGTAAATTCTCCGACTATTTTGTTGTCAGTGCGGGCAGTCCCTCAGTATATGTTCTTCTCCACAACCCCAACATTTCAAGGGTTCTCTCTTTGGGTTATCAATCTTTCCTGGGATAGATCCAGAAGGTTTATTTCCACCCTGGGAGGGGAAATTCTGCTGGTGTACACTTTGGGTTGGGAATCTCATCCTTAATTTCTTTTTATAGTTTTTAAATCTTGGGGATTTAAACCCCTTTTTCGGGAATCCCGAACTATTCTTCTGCTTCTAGCCTTTCCGAGGTTTTGTCTGATGCCCAAGTTGTTCATAAAAATATCTTTCCTTTCAGATAGTGTCTTCTAGGGTATTTGGATCATCAAACTCAATCCTGTTCTAATAGTCCTTAGGTAGTCCATTTATGAATCGTTGCACCTTTTCCTTTTCTGCTTTTATATAGCATACGTACCTCAGCAACTCAAGGAATCTGCTGACATATTCCTCTATGGTGAGTTGCCCCAGCTTGAGTTCATAGAATTCTTTAGTCTTTTCGTCGAAATACTTTTCCAACAGATACTTCTTCTTGAAGTATTTCTCAAACCGTTCCCAAGATAGGTCTTATTCGTGAATCCATTTTACGTTCTTAAGGTCTTCCCACCAAATGGAAGCCTTCCCATTCAGGTTGAAAGTGGCTACTCGATCCTTCAAGTTTTTCGAGAAGTCATGGACTTTGAAATACTTCTTTAGTCCAAGCAGCCAGGCCTCCACTTCCTCTCCCTTCTTTATTTCACCATCGAAAGAGGGTGGTTTGGCCTTCTTGAATTCTTTGAGATTATGATTTTTGGAATGATTTCACTTCTTCTGTTTTCTTCAGGAATAAGAACTAGTTCTACTACTAGAAGATTCTTCTGAATCGCCAGTTTCCTTTCCAGAGGAATCCTCAGACACTTGTCCCATATCTCTGGGGTGGACCTTTCTTGAGGTGCTCTCCCTAGTGTGGCCACTTAAAAGACAATGTTTCTGTATCTCAGGTGGACTTCAACTTTTCTTTGTCTGTCGTTGGTTTGTGTGACTGGTGTTAGGTCCATGCTGCAATTGTCTTTGTATGTCGGATAAACTCTGCATCAAGACTACATTAATTTCCGTTTGCTTCTCTTTCTCTTTTATCAACCTCTCGTTGTCGGCCTTGCAGCTCTGTAGTTCGAAAATGAGGCTTCTCACAGTCCCAGCTAGATCTAGAGGGGTCTCTACCACTCTCCTTTCGTCAGACTCTTCGTCTTTTTTGTGGGAGCCATCCCCCACTTTGTGGTGCGTCACCATTCTATGTGTTTGCAGTTTCCCGCGGTTGATCATCCGCTTGTTGTGTAGGAAAAACACTTGTTGTTAGTCAACATTATATTCATTCACAATCAGCGTATAATTCATATTTTTCAAATGCATACAGACAATAGGAATTTTCATTCTTAACTTCGTCTTTTGATAAAGGGGGTTAGGATAGAGAGTTACTCCTTTTAAGAGTACTTCAAATGGAGTTTCTGCGCAACTCGTCCATGAGCCCAAGCAGGCCAAGTGTTGTAACCATGCTCTGATACCAATTTGTCACATACACACTATGACAACCTAGATTTTTTGTCTTTTCTTCGAGGGACAGAATCCCTGAATTTCTATGGGGCCTAGCGCAGACCCTCCCTTCCCTTATCCTCCTCCATGTGATCATTGGCTATGACCACAAGCCTTACCAAAAAGGCACTTCCAACTTTTTCGTTTTTGGATTTTTGTGTGCGAGCTCTCCCTGGCTCCCTGTCCCTTGAAATGCCGAAACCCAAAATGGGGTTAATGAGCTCCTTGGATTCGCTTTTTCCTACTCCATGCGACCACCTCAGTGAACACATGCTAACACCAAATGGTGCTACCAGAACTTGACTTTCGAGATTCTTGTTGCAAGGAACCCTTGTTCATTCAATCCATGAAACCTGAAAGCCCGGTATCATCCAGATCTATGGTCCAGATTGTCAACTTGATCAACGACCCAGATTAAATCTCGACATTCTACCTTTTAGGAATTTGGCAGGGTTTTCACTCCTATTTCCCCGATCTCCAGAACCCCGACGACTTTAGATMTTCACCACGCATCCTCTACAAATGGATGGTCCAGATTCTTTTGGTACCTGAAATGTCGATTCCCGAGTTTAGACCCTTGATGAACTGCTAGCGCCTACCTCCTCCTTCTACCACATGACCCTGTCCTATGACCTAGGGCTCCTCCACAGAGCGCGTCGGGGTTTCGTATACCGGGATTTCATGACTTACGAAGACGAGGGGTCTTACCCTCTCGTTTCCCAGATGCCGAAACTTATTCACACTAAACCAACTCATCCACAGAGCACGTCGGGGTTTCGTATACTGGGATTTCATGACTTGCAAAGACGAGGGGTCTTTTCCTTTGGTTTCTTGGGTGCCAAAACACATAAAATTATTCATGCTAAACCGATTCAGGGTTTCGTATACTGGGATTTCACGACTGGCAAAAATGAGGGGTCTTGCCCTTTGGTTTCCTGGGTGTCGAAATGCTGAAACTTATTCACGCTAAACCGATTCGGGGTTTCGTATACCGAGATTTCACGACTGGTGAAAATGAGGGGTCTTTCCATTTGGTTTCTCAGGTGCCAAAACGCTGAAACTTATTCACGCTAAACCGATGGTCCATATCACTCATGGATCAACGATCGTGATCACGTCACGATTTTTCGAATTGTGAGTTCGTGCAGTCCTACCCTTTGACCACTCCAAGTCACGAGTCATCGAAATGCTACCCGACTGCCACGTGTCCTGTGCCGATTGACGGTTCCAAATACTTCGAGATTTTCAGGATGTTTTTCGAGTCCACTCTCCTGCCTATGCAAAGGTTAAGATCGACGGTCAATATAGCTTCGACAGATCCTTGGATCTACGGTCCTGGATCCCATCACTACTTGTGAAGGCTGAAGGGGTCGAGGTGTTAACGTCTGTGCTCCTCCTCTAGATCCGTTGGTCTTGACTGATCTGGGGTATTTTCGAAAGGATTCCGACCGTTCATCTACCAAATAATGGGGTATTCTCTTTCGATAATTGGACTCATTGTCCTTTCTGAGCTTAAGTCATGAGATTCAACCTCTCGGAGCTTCGAACTCCCATGACTTCAAAACCTGAGAGAACTACTCTTTCTTGTACAAGGTTTCCAGACTCAGATCGCATGATCCTTCAGAGGGTTCTTGGGTAATTATCCCTAGGCTTGGTGACCTGACTGAAAAGCCTTCCTAATCTGCCAAGCTATGAACTCTATGATAGGGTTAAGGTAAACTTGTGGGTTTACTATAACTGTAGTCTTTTTAAGGAACTCACTCCGGTTCTGAAATGTGAGGAGACTCCCCAGAAAAGGGTGGCTTCGGGAAATTAAAGCAGGACAGAGTGCGAGTCAAGTAGATGGCATAATTCTCAAGAGAACAGATTCATATTCTGAACTTATTCATTCTATACATAAACCAATTATGGTCATATATAAGTATAGGAATGCATCCATTATTCCCAATCAAAACACAAGGAAATCACTTCTATACATAAACCATTTATGAGAGTATAAACATGAGCATGCATCTAGGATATTCAATTCAAAATACAAGACATAAACACTTATCAGAAACACCAGGCATGACATGACTACTAAGAGGGGTGCTTGTTTCCACCCAACCGTAGGCTTAGTGACTCCAAATGGATTTACCACTAGCCACCCCCGAGCTAGACCACGATGGTTTAAGATTCAGTCTTCTACTTTCAGCTCAACGAAAGTCAAGGATGAAGGTTAATTTCCTTCTCCTATGTTCATAACTCCCTGTATTTCCAGAGTTCCTCTTGGTTCTCTTCTACGATCCCTATCGCACGTGTTCTCTCTTCCTATTCCCCACACTTCCTTCCTTGCCTTTTCTTTAAGATTGCGTGTGGCGCAAATTCCCCCATCTGTGGTCAGGTCTGAGAGCTTCTACGGATGGGCAGTTCGCCCCCATCCCCTCATTAACTCTTAAGGAGCCTCCCCACCTACCATCCTGACGGGTAATTCATTCCAGGGTTAGAGAGTTGCTCTTGGTCTTTGAGAAAGTAAAAACCAATACAGTATTGGTTCGGTGGAAGTTAACGCAACCATTCCAGGTCCCTTCCACCACCTCTCAATAGAAATTGTGGTCTCTTTTAGCACATCCCCCCCCCTCCCAGCAGTCATGCAACACATAATCATAACATAATTTACATTCATCGACCTTTTATACAAAGGTCCATCAAATCAAACATTCACATCTTTGATTTTTCCATAGTTCTTGGCCAATATAGTCATTTTTACAGACTGGGGGAAACAAGGTGTTACATATTCACCTTATATTGGTAGGGTACTCTGCTACACATCATTCCTGATGATGCCAGGATCCACTGAAGTTGGTCGTTATCCATCAATATCGGGTCCAAGAGTTCCTCCTTCTTGCCTTTATCCTGGCCTTCTTCCATTTATCCTCTCTCTGTCAGTTCTTTTCCCCCTCCCCCATGCACGCAGGGAAGTCTAGCTGTCTGATTCCATTGTCATTACACCTTTGTTATATAGCAATATTTTAATAGAAGTATACAATGATCAAATGTACCTTCCTCGAGGTCCTCATAGAAATTCTTGCTCTGCTGCATTATATGACTTCGTTGTGTCGACTGCAAACTCTGTGATGAAGCCTGCCACAATACTGTCAAAACAAAAGTCAACCGCGTGGATGAATTTGTTGTTGACATGCTGTAACTGCTCAACCTGTACTCGGGTCCAATATAGCTGCCGGATCCATTTTGTTGCATGGTTATATTTCAACCTTAGTATCCACTCCTATAGTGGGTGGGGAAAATCACAGAAAAAGACTTCGTGTAAATCCGTAAACATGTATTTATCCAAATATTTGCGAGGTGAGATGCTAGGGTTTCTATTGTCTTTATGGGAAAACTCTATCTCTTTGGTTCTCAAATAGACTTCAATTTCTTCTTTCGTGGGGTTCCAAGGTCTCAACATTCCCTTCTAATGGCTCATTATTCTTTTGTTTCACTCAGTCGTTTCTTGTTCACTCAGATCTCACCTACTCAGTCCTCTCTTGTTTCTCTTAACACGACAACGAAACCATTTGTTGGTCTCAATTTCTCTCTAATTTATTGACCCAATGTTCATGTCATTCGGGTTTCCAACAAATCCTATGAAACTATTGACCCTTCTGGTAAACCAGAAGGCAACACAGTACACAGAATGCACTGCACAGTCTCACCCGAGATAGCTTTAAATGGGTGGTTGTAAGACTCTAGTGTTTCCAGCCTAGGATTGAGTATGAGATAGGGTTTTATTAACCAGAGCCATGCACTATGAAATATGAGGGTAATCTACCTATTCCTCACGGGTGCACATTCCCATTACACAGTTTACTTCCCAAGCAACATATTCATGTTCCATAACAATATATGAACTCATTTATTAAGCATAACAATAACCTGCTGAAAGAAAGTAAAGAGATGCATACATTCATTACATTACATAGTTATTATTGTGGTTCACCCCCTCCTGGGCTACGTCTACAAATATTTGTCTCTTGGCTCTTTTATTATGGCAGTTTTTTATTTCTGGCGCCACGCGCCTACAATTCCCCTCTTATGGGTAAGATCTATATGAGGTGAACTAGATCGCACCAGGCTCTACAACCTACAAGCTAATCCTCAGATGTACCTTCTCTCCTCCTTTCTAGCTCAACGGATTACAAAAATGGTACATAACAGTTAATATCGCATACCTCATTTTCTCATGCGTAACTACAGTAAAAGATGGGATAGCAATACTAACACCCCAAGCTAATACACAAATTTTCAACACAACATAGTCAAACCTCTACATGATACCTACGTATCTATATTTATACATTTCAGGCTCTTCAACCGTTTACAAAGCATTACAAAAACCCTAACCCTACCGACATTAGGTCTTCCTCCCATGCACGCATGTTGTTCTTCCTCCACATGTCACTTTCCTTGTGCACGCTTTCTTGCGTGTGTGCGTGTTGTTCTTTCTCCAGTTGTTACTTCCATTTCTACACACTTTATTTCCCATGATCGTCATTATTTCCACTTCTCCCTAGTGCCAACAAAGAGGGACATTAGTATAAGTTCCAAGAAATCACAACAGGCTCCCCTAATATCATCAGTTCCCATCGAATGGAAAATCTCCTAAAAAAATGTCATTCGGGAATTATTTCCCAACTCCATTCCATTCAAGCAGTTGAGACACCCTCTATGCATCCTAACCTCCAATCTATTATCTCCCAATACCAATTTGTTTTTACCACTCCCCATGGAATTCCCCCTTCCCATGGTGTTCATGATCATTCCATTTCTCTAGTCCCAGGTAGTCTTCCTCCCAATGTTTACCCTTATCCTCATATGTTTTCCCAGAAGAATGAAATTGAGAAGAATGTTCAATAATTTTTCGAAGCGGGTGTTATTCATCCTAGAATCAGCCCCTATTCTTCTCATGTGGTCATGGTACTCAAGGAAAAATGTACTTGCAGCATGTGTCCAAACTTTCACACCCTCAACAAACTCACCATCAAAGACAAATTTCCTATTCCTATCATTGATGACCTGTTGTATGAATTGAGGGGTGCTCAGTACTTTACTAAACTTGATCTATGTTTTGGATACCACCATATACGTATGAAATATGAAAATATTCCCAAGACTACATTTAGAACTCATGAGGGTCACTATGAGTTCTTGTTCATGCCCTTTGGCCTGTGTAATTCTCCCTCTACTTTCCAAAGTCTAATGAATCATGTCTTTTGTCCTTTCCTCCGTCATTTTGTCTTATTTTTCTTTGATGATATTATCATCTATATTAAAAATTGGAAATCCCATCTCTCCCATGTGGATCAAGTTATCCATCTACTCTCTCAGCACAAAATTTTCCTCGAACAGTTTAAATGTTCCTTTGGAGCCTCAGATGTGGAGTACCTAGGTCATATCATTGGAAATGATGGCGTACAGGTGCATCCTGAGAAAATGGAAGATATGAAGGATTGGCCTTTCCCTAAAACTCTTAAGATCTTTCATGGTTTTTTGGGTTTAACAGGATATTATCACACATTTGTTCAAAATTATGGAAACATTACAACACCTTTCACTGCTCTCCTTAAAAATAATGCTTTCACTTGGACTCCAACAGTTGATAAATCCTTCCATACCTTGAAAGAGGCTATGTGCACAACTCATGTCCTGGAACTTTTCGACTTCACCAAGACATTTTGTCGTAGAATGTGATGCTTTAGTGAAAGGAATTGGGGCAGTCCTCATGCAAGATGGTAGGCCTTTGGATTTCACTAGCAAACAACTTTGAGAGAGAAATTTGGGTCAATCAATATATGAAAATTAAATGTTTTCTATTCTTCATGTCGTGTTTCTATGGCATTCTTATCTATTGGGGAAATTTTTCCAAATTAAAACTAATCATCAAAGCCTCAAGTATTTTCTAGAACATCAAATTTAATCCTTGGAGAAACAAAAATGGGTGACCAAGCTATTTGGATATGATTATGAAATCATTTACAAAAAGGGAAAATAAAATGTGGTTGTTGATGCTCTTTCCAGAAAGTATGAAGAAGAAGGGTCCCTTGTTTCCCTCTCGTTCATTATACTAGATTAGATCCAAGTTGTTTTCTAGGAATGGCTACAAGACCCCAAAATTTATTGCCCAATCCAAAAATGAAGAGCTTCACTATAAAGGTCATTTGTATTTAAGCAAACAGTCACAAATTAAATCCATGGTCCTTCCTGAGCTGCATGCTTCACCCACAGTTGGGAATTCAGGGTTTACCAAAACCTATGAACATGTCAAGCATTTTTTTCCTGGAAATGAAACATGACATCTGCACCTTTGTGGATAAATGTGATAAATGACAATGCAATAAAGGAGAAATAGTCAAATATCTAGGCACACTCCAACTGCTTCCAATTCCCCATGCTATTTGGAGGGATATTTCTATGGATTTCATTGTTTCCTTACCTAAATCGAACAATAAGTCAATCATCATGGTGGTAGTAAATCATCTTTCCAAATATTCTCATTTCTTTTCTCTACAACACTCATTCACCACATTGACAGTGAATCAAATGTTTATGGATAATATAGTCAAACTTCATGGCTTGCCTCATCCTATTGTCTCTAATCAAGATCCAACTTTCACTAGCAATTTTTGGCAAGAATTTTTCAAGATCTTGGGAACCCAATTGCATCTTAGCATCATCTATCATCCTTAGACTGGTGGCCAAACTGAATTTGTCAACAAGTGTTTGGAAACATATTTTTGGTGTTTTTCATCCGATAGAAAAAATCAGTGGGATTAGTGGTTACCCCTAGCTGAATGGTGGTACAACACATCTTACCATACCGCTACTCGCATGACTCCTTTTGAAGAATCTTATGGGGAAAGGCCACATTCAATTCTCTCATAGATGCCAAGTGTATCCAAGATTCAAGAGGTTGAAAATAATCTTACAGTCCGAACAACCATTCTATGTACCCTCAAAGAAAATTTGGTCATAGCTCAAAATCACATGAAGCAACAAGCAAGTCATGATCGCTCTGAACATCAATTTGTTGAAGGGGGGAAGGTGTTTCTTTGTCTGGAACCTTATAAGTAGACTTCACTCAAAGTTGAACATTGTTAGAAACTTTCTCCTAAATTTTATGGTCCTTATACAATTCCCATGCAAGTGGGGCTCGTGGCCTACTAGTTGACTCTACCTAGTCATTCTAAGCTCCATCTTGTTTTTCATGTATCATGCTTAAAGAAAGTGATTGGAACTGAGTTAAAAAATCAAACTAGACTCCCTAATTTGGATGAATAAGGTTATGTTGGTTTCATCCACAAGTATTCTTGGACCAGTGAGAGTGTCATCTCCATCAGCACACCATCAAGGAAGTGTTAGTTCAGTGGAAAGATAAAATTTCAGAAGATGCCACTTGGGATCCAACCACCATTCTGTAGTAATTTACTCATCTCAATCCTTGAGTACAAGTTTTTTCTTCAAGAGGATGGAATGATAGGGACCTAACCTCCCTAACCCCTCATGTAGGTAGAATAACATATTTTCCATGTAATAAAGTCTAACATTAGTTAATAAGGTCTATTTAATAATGTGAACAAGTCTAATCTAAGAAGACTTAAGAGAAGCTTAAGTTTCTAGAAAGATGTTCCTCTAGAATGTTCTTTAGAAGATATAATTAGTACAAATAAGAATAGGTGGCATGAGAAAGTCTTGTATTGAGAATTATTGTAATAGAGTGTTTCTCTACTGGAGATTTCCCCCTTGAAGAGGAAAGTGAACATTGCTTTCTATCAATAAAGGTATCATTTTTTGTGTTTTGGTTCTCTACATTTTTTTGGTCCACTCATATTTTCTACAATATATTTGTTTTTTTCTTATTATAATACATATGTTACCTAACAACTTTTGCACGGGTCTAAGTTTCTAGACATGTGGAAGTCATCCAAATCCTTCTACCTTGATAATTTACTTTAATTAAAGGAGTTATTAAAGTAAAGATATTTTATTAATTAGTTTAGTTTATTTAATGAAATGCTAAAAGTAATTAAAATTAATGATTTAAATTTTATCCATTGATATCAAGTGACGTGAGATGTAATATCAACCATCAATAACTTTGGAGATTAGGGTTAGTTCATGACTCAAGATTATAAAAGCACAGTTAAGATAAAGAAGGAAGGGCGATTGTTTTGACACATAGAGGATTGGATCATGAAGGAATATCATTTAAGGAGATCTCAGATAGGTGGAGAAGAACTTTCATCTAGATATCAGGTCAAGGAGAATAAAGAAAAGAGGCAACCACAAGTGGGTTTCAACAGATTAGAGCCACAACAATAGAGTCGAGCCATACAAAGTTTTTCGTACATTCCTTGTGTGCATATATTCAGGTTTTAGTGGAGACATGAACATATACACGGGTTCACTTAAGGAAAGGCATGTACATATCAGGAAGTGTGAAAGTTTGGGATCATATAACAGACCAGGAGTTGCTAGCGTTTGCACGTTTTGTCTAAAGTTTTTTTGTATTTCTTTATGGGATGTTTTCCTAGTAAGGGAGCCCTTGAAAGCTCATAAGTTATTTGAATGATAAGCTTAGTTGATGTTCATAATATATTTGTATCTTTTGTATGAGATTTTAGTTTCTGGTATTGCTTCAACTGTTTGTTTGAGTTGATTATTCCTTCAAATGTATTATGTTTTGTGAGTTGCTAATTTGATTTAGAATAAGGAAATCACTAGATAACAAATTACCTAGGTGTTGGAGTATGGAAAATCAACATGGTATCAGAGACTATGCTCTGAGAGGAAGAAAAATCTCATATCCACAACAATTGATAGTATATCTATCATTTTTTCAAGGAGATATTAGTATATCTATAAAAAAACATTTAGAAATCAAGTGTTACATTTCAGGTAAACAATCGTAATGAAGCAGAACTAGGGTTTGCAATCGTACAGAGTTGTATTTGGGTTGTAGTAAGAACATTCACACACATATGTTGATTTCATTAAGAAAAAAACGTACATACATGGGTTGCAATGGTGATAGGAACATATAGATTCGTACAAGTTAGTATAAGAGATTTTTCAACAATAAGTTATTTCTAGGGAAATTTATCATGTCTAAAGGATGGCATCAACAAATTTGAGAGTTGAAGACATATTGGATGGAGCATCCAACTTCCTATATTTGAAAACTAGATTTACTTTGTCTTTGAAGGAATATGACCTTTGGGAGTTAGTGGACAAAGTAGTTGTTCCACCGACAGATCTGCTAGCTTTGGCATCTCATGAGAAGAAGGATATTAAAGTTGAGTGGGTAGACTTGGATTTGTTAAATTTATCCTTAACCCAACACCCAACAATTAGTTCCAAATAAATTACTTTATTTAATAAAAGCACAATTGAGTATTAATGAAACAATACAATGGAAACCGAAACTAGAAACCAAACACATTGCACATGAAATTTTCTAAGTAAAAATCCCTAGAGAAAACCAATACTATGAGATGTCTATTATTATTAATTTGGGCTCTCGTCATGGGACAATGACCCACCTAAGGAGTAATACAAAACAATAAATAGTCAAGCCTTATAAACCTCAATATTAGTCTGTTGATCTTGTTGGCTAGCTACTATCTCCCTTGTTTCCCCTTTGCTCCTTTCCTTGAACCTTTCCTTCCACATTTGAATGAAAGTCATTCTTCACTCAATCAATGAGATCTCACTCTCTCACTCTATGTGTGTCTCATCCTCTCACCTAGGTTTCCTTTTATAATGTTGAGTTTACCCTAAATCCAAAACCCTATATCTCCAAAGTGATCAAAGGATGAGATTAAATCTCATCTTCACTTGAGATCGATGGCTAGGATTTACTTTTATTGCTAATGAAAAAAACCTTAGAATTAAATTAAATTAAACTCATATTAATTTAAAAATTACATTCACTTTATTAATCACTTTAATAAAGTGAATCTCCTAAGTTATAAGAGGTATTAAGGATGACTCCCATGTGTTAGACACAAAATGACATGGAAGTACTTGTCTGATGCTACATACATCAACACTCCCACTTAGTAAGTAAGGTACTTCCACCACCCAGAGGTGGATCTGTCTTCACCACCATATTCGCTACCATGGATACTCTTCAATTCACATGATCAGTTGCTCCCTCTAAACCGAAATCTATCCCTGCCATCTCATTCAAACCCTTCTTTGAAGAGTTGTTGACTTTGGACATGCTCCTAGAAGCCTCCTTCTCTTGAGCATATTGAATGGCCATCTTGTACCATGACTCCTTCTTGACAGACTTTTAAGGTTTCTCCTTCCCACTTGAACCTAAAGGCTGACTCCCTCTAAGTTGCTCAACCTTCGATGCTACATGGTCCTTGTTCTCTACCACTAATCTGCTTTCCATTGCTTTCATAGGATGGCCCTTTATCCTACACAAGTTTCTCTCTCTAAATCCAAGAACCATTGTTGTATTTGAGCTAGATACTTTTGGCTTGATCATCACCTATTTGTCTTCGAATGCTACGTCAAAACCCTTCTTCTCAATCGTTAAGACTAAGATCACACTTCTCTTGAGTTATGGTACCCATAGTGCATTCATCACTCTTAATATGCCTCCTGGCTCAATTTGGAATGGCAGTATCCCAGTTCCCTTAACTGCATGCTTGGTACCCACACCAAATTCCACATGCACATTTGACTATAACTCTATGAATCCCTTGAATATCTTATATACTCCTATCAAATGACATGTGGCTCCACTATCTAGTAGCCACACATTGGATGATATGGTGCCTCAGGAAAGATGGGAAACAAGTAAGAATTCCTTCTCATTTTTTTTGGAAAACTCATCTACCTTATCCTTTTTCGACATAGATGCTTTTGGTTGTGTCTTGTTTCTTCCCTTCTTCCTCTACGGAATTTGTGAAGCATAGTGTCCCTTATTATGACTGTTAAAAAAATTGACCTTACTTAGCTTCTTCCATGTGGCATCTTGTGAAGAAGAATATCCACATGTGTTTTTCATGAACTTCCCCTTTCCCTTCTTTTATTGACTAGAAAATGCAAGGTTCTCCTCATCACCATCCTCCTATGGGCCTCTTAGAGCCTCTGGACAAGTCTCCTCCTAGATGAAATCATCCAACAATCATTCGAAGCCCAAAAGACTCTCTTGAGCACAAATGCCTTCAATGAATGAAGTCCAAGGCTTAGTGAAACCATTCAAGGCCACCCTCACTAAATCCACATCTATCACTATCTCGTTGACTACCCCAAGTTGATCACAAACCTGAGTGATCCTGATGAGATAATTGTTCATTGAATCAGTCTTGGAAATCTTGGTGTTCCTAAGTCGGTCCCTGAATACCATATTTTGGTTCTCGTTCTTACTCTGAAACAAATTTTTCAAAGTTGAGAACATCGTATTGGATGAATTTTTCTCATACAGGAAAGGTACAAGATGATCCCTCATCAAATTTAAGGTCATCCACATTTCCTTGGCCTCCCTTGCCTCATGCTTGGCCAACTCCACAAGATCTGTCGGTGTGGTCACTACGGTATTTTCATGACTCCACAATCCATTCTCCTTTAGGAGAAACATGATCCTCGCTTTCTATGGAATAAATTTATAGGCACCCTCCAACTGGTCCTCATACCTCAAACCAGCTGTTGTCATTTCCAAGAATTGATCTATAATTGAAAAACATAACACTAAAACTGCAGAAAATATGTACCTAGTCCTTCAAGAACAAAAAATTGAAGATGAATGTTGGCTTCCTGGACCCACTTCCCATTTCCTGGAATCTCTCTCCCACTACTCAGACCCATGTCCAAAGCTGCCAGAGGTTTCCCACATCCTTTTATTGTTTCCTAGGTACTTCTCTCGGCTCCCCATCCCTTTCTGGGTTTCCTACTAGTCTTCTTGTTGCTCTGTGGTTTGTCGGTCTATTGTTGTCCTACATGGTATTTGACCTGGTGGCTTTGTTATCCAACTTTTGTGATAGCGACCTAGTTGGTTGGTTGGTGTCACTGCTAGCCCTTCTGGTGGCTAGTAGCTCAGTTGACAATTGTTGCGTACTAGTTATGGTGCTTGTTGGCCTAGTCGATGGTTGGTTTTCCCTTGCAGCTCGGTTATGCTACTATGGCCTCTTTCCTCACCTAGTGGTTGCCTCCAATCTCTTCCCTTTGTTGGTTTGACCACACCTCATCTTTCGACCATCACTTCTTAGTATATGGTGGTTGTTTCTCTTTCCTCCACTCGAGTTTTTGACTCTAGCACCCCTCTCCCAAGTCTTTTTTTTTATTGGCTTCTATGGTAGTCGCTTCTCCCAACACCCACAGCCTACAACTTCACCTTTGTTTGTTTCCCTTCAGCAACACCACATAACCGGTGCCACTACCCCAGTCTGTGTGGATCCTCTTGTGTGGCTCTGATCTACAACAATTTGTATGATATACAGCTCGTACAACACCTATATGATGATTGTTGTATGATTGTCGTATGATACCTCTCTCTCTCTCTCTCTCTCTCTCTCTCTCTCTCTCCTAATTATTTCCCTCAAACCTATAACGACCTATAACGAGACATAAAACAATCTCCTAAGCTGCAAAAAATCATGATCCATGTAAATCTGGTTTTCCTTCATAGATCATGCCCTGATACCATGTTAAATTTATCCTTAATCCAACACCTAAAAATTAGTTCCAAATAAATTACTTTATTGAATAAAATCACAACTAAAGTTTAATGAAACATCACATCCGAAGCAAAAACTAGAAACGAAACACATTGCACATGAAATATTTTGGGTAAAAACCCCTAGAAAAAAACCCGAAGAGAAAATCAGTACTGTGAGATGTCTGTTATTATTAATATGGGATCTCATCTTGGGACAATGGCCCACCTAAAGAATAATACAAAACAACAAATAGTAAAGCCTTACAAACCTCAAGATCAGTTCTTCAATCTTGTTGGCTAGCTATTATCTCCCTTGTTGCCCCTTTTCTCCTTTCCTCGAACCTTTCCCTGCACATTTGAATGAAAGTCCTTCTTCACCCAATCAATGAGATCTCACTCTCTCACTCTATGTGTGTCCCAACCTCTCACGTAGGATTGCTTTAATAAACTTGAGTTTACCCTAAATAAAAAACTCTAGATCTCCAAAGTGATCAAAGGTTGAGATTAAATATCACCTTTACTTGAGATCAATGGCTAGGATTTAATTTAAATACTAATTCCAAAATCATTAGCATTTAATTAAATTAAACTCACATTAATTACAAAATTACATTCACTTTATTAATCACTTTAATAAAGTGAATCACCTAAGTCCTAATAGATATCAAGGACGACTCCCACATGTTAAACACAAACCGACGTGTAAGTACATGTTTGATACTACATACATCAACAAGATTCAATGAAGGATCATCTAATTCCTCACTTATCCGAGAAGAAGAAGATCAGAGATATGTTTTATGTCTTGGTAGGATTATTCTAGAAAACTAACATGAATATGAAGATGGTCTTAAGAAATAAACTTAGATCTATGTAGATGCCTAGATTTGACAATATTATCAGTTGTTTCATGAGGATATCTTAGGTACATTATCAAGTTGTAACTATAGGGGAGAAATTGGATGACATAGAGCTCATTGATGTGGCATTGAATGGTTTTACCAAGTCTTGGAAACCACTTTTCAAGGGACTCTATGCTCGGGAAAACTCTCAAACTAGTATAGGCTTTGGGATGATTGCATTCAGGAAGAGACCTGGGAGGATTCTAAAGCATAAAAATAGGGAGATGAAGAGGAGAGAACTTGCCCATTTTCAGTAAGACAACAAATGTAAAAGGAAATGGTTCCAAGGGTAACGGTGAGGAGTCAAACTCATAACCAGGTAAGAATGACTTGAGTAAAATCAAGTGTTTCACATGCCATGAGTATGGGCACTATGCATCACAGTGTCTAGAGAAGAAGGGGCAAGGGAAGACGTAGACAACAACATCAATAGAGACACGACTAGATGATTTTGTAGGAAACTTTGAAAAGGAATTCTCACTGATCTCCTGCCTCTCTACCAACACCAACTCAAGGACTGCTTGATACTTGGTCAATGGTGTTTCTCATCATATGACAGAATCATGAAATCTAAACAATATTCTAACAGAGGAGTCAAGGACCCATGTGCAGCTTGGTGACGATGCCAAGTATGTAGTGAGGGGAAGGGAACTATCATGTTTCAACTTGAGTCGAGGTTTTTTTAGAGGCACATAATGTACTTTATGTACTATAATTAAAGAAGAACTTTCTCTCAATTTCATATTTTGATCCAGGTGGATATCGGGGGCCACCCACCTTTTCCAAATGGCTCAAAACAGTTTTCTGGCCATTTTGGCCATTTACTATTTTTAGCAGGTTTTCACTTCCGGGGCCATTTTGAGGGCCTAAATGAAGTTTTCTAGAGATAGAGTTTCTCAATGATATTAAAAGGAATTATTGAGCCCCAAAAATGAATCTCCTCGACGATACCTTTCCAACGAGCTATCACACGCCTAAAACGGAGATCGTATGCAAAAGTTACGACCCCGGGAAGTTGATGCACCAATTTACCCAAACGGGGC
>JZKD02S0385709.1:113841-126018 GCA_000966675.3 Picea glauca
CAACCTGTTCGGAATGGCTCATAATGATGGAATATGATCATCAATGCAATCTGGACCCCACAATGCCTCTCAAATACCCTTGTACTCGCTCTAGCATCCATCTGGCTACTCTGGTCATCATAAATCTCTGCCCTGTGATGATGTCCCAAAATGGGGACATTACACATAACCTTCCAAGACTTAAAATAGCCCCCACTACCAATGCGCCCTCACATGTGACTACATGCAGCATACATTATATTTAAACTAATGTAAACATTCAAGTGAGCAGCCAAAGGGTCGAGGGCCTAAGTTTGAACCACACAACCAACAGGTTAACATATATATATATATATATATATATATATATATATATATATATATATATATATATATATATATATTATACAATGTTTTTAAAACATCATGCCAATGAATATGCCAACAATAGTGGGGAATAAAACCCCCTAACTCCATGAAATTAGTTGACGGTTTAACCGTTAGGCCAAACTACCCACATTTAACGAGATTCTTCCAAATTTAGTAATTATGTTGCCCTATTTTCAATCGGAGGTTTGGGAGGTTTGCGACCTATTTAGTGGGCATGGATCCCAACACTTTTCATGCATTTGAATGTGCATGGATCCTGAAACTTGCACAAATATAAAGTACAGTGCAATATGGATTTGTCTCGAAGTACGTGTAGAGTACAAGCTAGTTTGGCATTGTGTGGAAAAGCGTGCCATGAGGTATAATGACAACACCTAGGCATGTTTATACTCATTTTACACGATTTTTCATAGGGATCATGAATTTGAGGTATATTTCATGGTTTTAAGTGATTTGTAACACTCTTATCTCAATTTTCCATTAATGAGCACTTAATGTGTTGTTTTTTATGTCGAAGAGGGTGAAATTGAGCCACTTTGGAAATTAATCGACTTTATAGTCAAAATTATAATAATTTCGCAAGGATTTCAATGGTGAAGTTATTTTCTTGTTTTGAGTAAAGGAATTTAATAACATCCATTAAATTAGCATATGCAAGTCATTTTACATGTGATTTTTTTATATTAGAGATTATGAAGGTGTTCATTAGATTAAAGAGAACTTAAAGGTGAAACAAAAGTATGCAATTTGAGTTCTTTTATTTTTTGTTGTGTCATCTCATCATTAAGGAAAGATAATCTTCAGTTTATGATTTTTTGGGTAAAAAGCACATCATCAGAATTCTGCAAACCACCCCAATACGATCAGTAAATTATTTTGGATCAAGTTAGATACTGCATGTATATATGGTAAACAAATAAGTGGTGTATAAGGATTTTTAGATCACAAGGTGTCAACTTTCTCTAGTATCACCTTTCAATCCTGTACCATGTTCCTAACAAAGTGGTATTGGATATCTATATGCTTTGTCTTTTCATGAAAGGTTGGGTTCTTAGCTAGGAAAATGGGATCGTTACTATCACATTGAATTCTAATAGCTCTCTAACTTAGCCCTACTTTTGAACATAGTTTCATTAGACAAATGGTCTCCTTACAGACAAGATTAGTTTCCATATACTCTACATGTACAGGGGACAAAGTGACCATAGCTTATCGCTTATTCATCCAACTCATTTGATGCAGGAGCATTGTAAACAAGCCAACAAAGCAAGGGCAAGTGGAGGACAACTGGATATGCACCAACACACATTTTGAATTTGAATGAAGAAGCATTAATGTAATAGCTAGGAAGATGTACTTGCATTTATGTTTTAAGATTATAATGCAGATCTTGAAAACTGATCTCATATGTCGGATATGGAGGCATTTAATTGTAATGAATGTAAATTAGTTGTAGATTTTAATTCTGATTAGATAGCTAGAGTTGTAAGAGGGAAAACTCTAGAAAGCTCCCTCGTAGGTATTGTATTATATTCATTTATTCTCATTGTAAGCCGTAGATAAAAAGAGCACAAAAGAATAGAGATTGTAGGATTGTATAAGCAGATAGTTGTTTCTATAGAACCCATGTATAGATGCAATTGGATTAATACAAAGAAGCTTTGATCCAATTTCATGGTGTTGTGATTAATTTTGTTTACATCTATTGAATGGTATGTTTACAGTTTTGCTTATATTCTCTGTTATGCATTTTGTTTCAATGCTATATGTGTGTATGTTCTTGATTTCATGTTGAATGTATGAAGTTTGGGAGAGAAGGAGTATGATTTTCAATTATTTCTCGTCCTGAGAATTTCTGCAAGGAGTGCAGTGAGGGTCCTCATAGAGTGTGTTGACAGAGTTCTAAGTTTTATCTCAGAAAATATCAGGAGGGATATCGTTGTTCTTATACCAGTGGAAGTGAAAGTATCACATAGAGCCATGCAAGGTGTGCGCAGGCTGGTTGAAGTCTTATACTTTTCCAACTGAGGAGAAAGGTTGAAGAACTATTGTTGCAGGGAAGTGCATAGAGTTGGATAATTTAAACAAACAGAGCTTATTGTGAATGCCGCAAGGAGTGCGCACAAGAATCCTTTTGAAGCCTTGAACCCATAGCAGAGGTCAAGCTCAGAAAGGATAGAATATTTTGAAGAATTCAAGGGAAGAACGAGGCCTGAAGTCACCTCGTAGAAGTTAAGTTCAGAAGGGAAAGACACCAAAGTATTCAGGAGTCTTTGAGAAGTCTGAACGGGCAGTCAAAATTCTCATAGGGAGAATCAATGAAATTCTATGGACCGTTAGATCTTGCAGACCCGCAGAAGGGTTAAGATTGAGGATCATTCGACGTTCAGAAGCTCAGGAGGAATAATGTCCATTGGATCCATATCAACGAGAGTCATTGATCTCATGCTCAAGTTTCATCATTTTAGAATGTGTGGCGTGGAAGAAGATTGTGACTCGGAGTCGAGAGTTGAGAATTCCCAATTCATGAAGTCCTGATTGAATTAGAACCGTTAGATCACAGGAAGCTTAGATTCATTGATTTGTGGCAAGAATCCATCGTGATTTAGGCTATCAGGCAGAGGGAGTTGTTGTATTGAATCTCATCGTTACACGAAATCTCAAGGTGCTAAAACATGTCGAGCCCAGATCGCATCAGAGGTCACGTCAAGTGAAGTCAAGGGAGGAACAAATTACCTGTTAGACATTTTCAGGGTTTCGAGGATTAACGAGACAAAGGGACTCAAATCAAGGATCATGAAGTCGTGAAACCTGAAATACCCTTTCAGGTGAAGGTTGTGTTCACACCAGCTGACCACATGGGCAAGAGATGACGCTTAGTGATTTCTTGCACATGCATAAGTCCTAAGGACCTGTGGATAAACACTTGTGTGTTGATGATTTCTTGTGGAGAATCAAAGAGTCAATCAGACTCATAGGGAGAGTAAGAACAATCCTTATACTGGGAGGTCATGTAGAACCTGCTGAGGTATGGGTGTTGCGCCAGGTGGTATCAGAGCTTACAATATTTTATTTGTGGGCGAGAGAAGATAGAAGGAAAGTTGTGATTCAAATTCTCCGTGGAACAGATTGAAACAATGATGCCAAGAAGGAGAGAGAGACCAATACCCGATCCAACTATGTAAATGGAAATGAGAGAACTCCATGCTCAGTTAGATGCTATGGAGACAACACAGAGACGGACAACTGACGCTAGAGATGTCAGTGAAGCCGAAAGCGAAAATGAGGTTTGAGACGAAGAAGAAGTTGCAGCTGAAGATGCTACAGAAGAATGTCTATTCAGAGTTGCAAGAATAGGTGATAGAGAAAAAATGGATACTCCAATGTATGAAGGAAACTTAGATGTTGAAGATTCTCTAGATTGGTTTAGAGCTCTGGACAAATACTTCGACTATGAGGATGTCAAGGAAGATAAGAAAGTTAAACATGTTGTCACTAGACTTAAAGGGCATGCAACACTATGGTGGGATGAAAGTAGGCAGACAGGCGTTGCAAAGGCAATAAAAGAATCAAAAGCTGGGATAGAATGGTCACAAATATGAAAGCCAAGTTTATACCTAGAGATTACCAAATTAACCTATTTTGAAGAATGCAGAACTTGAGACAGAAAGGGATAACAATGAAGGAATACACTGAAGAGTTCTACAAGATAAACATTAGAGAAGGTCATCGTGAAAGTGATGATGAAAAGGTCACCATATACATGAATGGTCTGAGATATGACATTCAATATGAGATGATCATGATGACAATAAGGAATGTAGAAGATGCTTATCAAATGGCCCTGAAGGTTGAAGAAAAATTAGCCTGAAAGCAAGGTCAGAGAGGCAGGGGTAGAAGTCAAAGTAGAGGCAAGGCAATTGCCTAAGACAGAGTGCAGAAACCCAAGGATGAAGAAAATAAACCTCATGATCACCCAGAAAGAGGAGGAAGCTCACAGGGAAGACAATATGCCGATAGAAACACTTTTCTGTAAGCAAGAGGAAGAGGAAGAGGCAGAGGAGGTGAGATAAAGTGTTTTGTCTGTGGAAATATCGGACATAAGTATTTTGAATGTCCTGATAGAAAAAGAGATGGAGGAGGCGAAGGTCACATTTCATAAGCACAAAGGCGAAATGTTGAGGTAGAAGATGCAGAAGGCAGAAGATCTTTAATGATGCGGAAAAATCTGTTGAAACTAGAGAAAGAGATAGAGAATCCAGTCCAGAGAAACAGTTTGTTCAGAATTTCTTGCAAGACCAAGGATAGGGTATGCAAGTTGATAGTGGACAATGGAAGCACAGATAACCTAGTATCCACAGAGATGGTGGAGAAGCTAGAATTGGAGACAATTTCACATCCAAGCCCATACAAGGTTTCATGGTTGCAAAAGGGACATCAAGTAAATTTCACTAAACAATGTTTAGTTGAATTTAAGATAGGGGTTTACATGGATGAAATTTTATGTGATGTTATTCCCATGGATGTATGTCATATTTTTTTGGGAAGACCATGGAAATATGACATAAATGTTGTTCATGATGGGAGAAGGAACACATACACCTTGGAGAAGAATGGTAGGATGCATATGTTGCTACCAATTAAAGACAAGGAGGTTAAAATAGAGACAAACAATACTATACTTCTCATGAGTGGGAAGGAAATTCTTGAGGAAGTCAAGAAAGAAGAAGAAATGAAGTTTGTTGTGGTGAGAAAACTTAGAGCCATATTAACCAGTACCAAGATAGATGATCTACCTAGAGAAATTCAGGAACTGCTGGAAGAGTTCGATGATATAGTGGTGGATGATTTACCTTGTTCATTGCCACCTATCAGAAGTATAATCCATCACATTGATCTTATACCTGGAGAAAGTTTACCAAACAATGCAACATACAGATTGACGTCGCAGGAGAATAAATAAGTCAAGAAGCAAGTCCAGGATTTGATGGACAAGGGGTTGGTTAAAGAAATTTTGAGTCCATGCGTTGTACCAACAATGTTAAGCCCAAAGAAGGATGGTGGATGGAGAATGTGTATAGATTCGAGGGCTATAAACAAAATCACCATCAGGCTTAGATTTACTTTACCCAGGATGGATGACTTGATGGATTGCTTGAGTGGAGCAAAGTTTTTTTCAAAGATTGATTTGAAGAGAGGATATCATCAAATTAAGATGAGGGAAGGTGATGAATGGAAGACAACATTCAAGATGAACGAAGGACTGTATGAATGGCATGTCATGTCATTTTGTTTGCTGAATGCACCAAGTACGTTCATGAGATTGCTGAACGAAGTCTTGAAAGATTTCATTGGGAAGTTTTCAATTGTGTATCTTGATGATATACGGATCTTCAGTAAGACTGACGAAGAAAATTTGAGACACTTAGCTTTAGTAATGAGGAGATTGTAGCAAGAGAAATTGTTGATAAATTTGAAGAAGTCGTCTTTCATGAAGAAAGAGCTCATTTATTCGGGTTTTGTGATCTCCTCGAACAAGTTGAAGATGGATCCTGAGAAGGTAAAAGAAATCAAAGATTGGCCATCGCCAAAGAGTATATTTGAAGTCAGAAGATTCCATGGATTGGCTATATTTACAGGAAGTTCATTAGAAATTTTAGTGGGATATGTGCACCAATGATGGGAAAAGTCAAGAAAAGACATAAATCTTTTCATTGGATAGAGGAAGCAGAGAAAACTTTCAAGTTGCTAAAAGAGAAAATAACTGGACAACCAATTCTAGTTCTTCCAGATTTCAGTAAAACATTTCAAGTTAGATGTGACGCAAGTGGATTTGCGATTGGAGAAGTATTAAGACAAGACAATAGGCCAATTTCATACTTCAGTGATAAGATGAACGAGACCAAGATGAAGTATTCAATGTATGACAAGGATTTTTATGCATTCATACAGGCGTTGAAAAAATGGAGACATTACTTGATTCCGAAAGAGCTTGTCTTGTATAGAGATAACCATGCTTTACAATTCATCACTTGACAGGAAAAACTGAACCAAAAACATGCAAAATGGGTTGAATATATGCAGAACTTCACTTTTGTTATATAGCACATTTCTGGAACTGCTAACAAAGTTGTTGATGCTTTGAGCAGGAAGTGTTTGATTTTGCAGGAGTTTCGTGTGAAGACCTTAGGTTTTGATAGCCTTAAGGATATGTATAGAGATGATCCAGATTTTAAAGACACTTATGAAGCATGTGAGAGTCTAGTTCTCAGAGACATAAGCCAATGGATTGAATATTTAATTCAAGATGGATTATTATTCAAGGAAAATCAGTTGTGTATTCTGAAGAGTTCTATGAGAGAGAATATTCTGAAGGAAAAACATAGTGGGGGATTGGCTGGACACTTTGGCCATGAAAAAACATTCGTGCAATTGAACAATCTATATTATTGGCCAGGGATGAGGACAAATGTTAAGAAGTTTGTCAACAAATGCAGGATTTTCCAGCATGCAAAGGGGAAAAGACAGAATACAGGATGGTATCAACCATTGCCAATACTAGAGAGGTCATGGGACGCAGTAAGCATGGATTTTGTGTTAGGACTGCCAAGGATAAAGAGGGGTTGTGATTCCATATTCGTGGTAGTCGACAGATTTTCTAAAATGACACATTTCATACCATGTCAGAAAAATAATGATGCAACACACATTGCAAATCTGTTTTTCAAAGAAGTTGTTAGACTTCATGGGTTACCCAAGAGTATTGTATCAGACAGGGATACCAAATTTGTTGGTCATTGCTGGAGGACCCTATGGAAGAAGATGGGAACAAATTTATCTTTTAGCTCAGCATATCACCCTCAGACGGATGGAAAAACTGAGGTAGTAAACCAAAGATTGGGAGATTTGTTGAGGAGTCTGGTAGTTGAACATCACAGTCAGTGGGATCAGATTCTGCCGCAAGCAAAATTTTCATATAATGACTCACCCAATAGGAGTACATGACAAAGCCCATTCCAAATTATGTATGGAATGCAGTCGAGATGAGTATCGGAGTTGAGGGACTTAGAACATAATGAATTTAGAAGTACTGGAGCAGAGGATTTTGCAGCAGAGATGCAAGTGCTCCACAACAAAATCAAAGAGCGGTTAAAGAGTTCTAACCAGGAATACAAGCACATAGCAGATAAAAAAAGGAGAGAACTTCAGTTTGAAGTAGGTGATTTGGTTCCGGTGCATCTCATAAAGGAAAGGTTCCCAAGGGGAACATACAATAAGCTGAAGATAAAGAAAATTGGACCATGTAAGATTTTGTGAAAGTTTGAAGCAAATGCTTATGAGATTGAATTACCCGATGGGGTAGGAATATCACCCATATTCAACATAGAATATTTGTACCCTTACCGAGTTGATAAAGCATGAACAGAGGAGGGTCAGAAATAAATTCAGTGGGTCATATAGATGCCTGTAGATGAAAAGCCACAGATGGAAAAGATAATTGATCAGAGAGTTGGAAAGAAGACCTGGAGGAAGACATAATTTGAATATTTGGTCAAATGGAAAGGACACCCGATTGAGGATGCCAATTGGGAAAGTGAAGAAAATATCCAAAAACATGGACAGACGGTGCAGGAGCTCATGAACAGGAGTTCATTAATTTTTTGGCCAGAGGAGTATGATGCAGGAGCATCGTAAACAAGCCAAAAAAGCAAGTGCAAGTGGAGGAGAGATAGATATGCACCAGCGCACATTTTGAAGACATTTTGAATTTGAATGAAGAAGCATTAATGTAATATCTAGGAAGATGTATTTGCATTTATGTTTTAAGATTCTAACGCAGATCTTGAGCATTACTATCATCTATCGGATATGGAGGCATTTAATTGTAATGAATGTAAAGTAGTTGTAGCTTTTAATTCTGATTAGATATCTAGAGATGTAAGAGGGAAAACTCTAGAAATCTCCCTTGTAGGTATTGTATTGTATTCAGTTATTCCCATTGTAATCCGTAGAGAAAAAGAGAACAGAAGAACAGAGAACCCATGTACAGATACATTTGGATTAATACAAATAAGCTTTGATCCAATTTCATGGTGTTGTGATGAATTTTGTTTACATCTATTGAATGGTATGTTTATAGTTTTTCTTATATTCTATGTTATGAATTTTGTTTCAATGCTATATGTGTGTATGTTCTTGATTTCATTTTGAATGTATGAAGTTTGGGAGAGGAGGAGTATGAGTTTCAAATGTTTCTCATCCTGAGAATTCCTACAAGTAGTGTAGTGAGGGTCCGCATAGAGTGCGTTGACAGAGTTCTGAGTTTTATCTCAAAAAATCTGAGGAGGGATATCGTTCTTCTTATACCAGTGTAAGTGCAAGTATCGCACAGAACCATGCAAGGTGTGCACAGGCTGGTTGAAGTCTTATACTTTTCCAACCAAGGAGAAAGGTTGAATAACTGTTGTTGTAGGAAAGTGCACAGAGTTGGAGATTTTAAACAACCAGAGGTTATTGTGAATGCCGCAAGGAGTGCGTGCAAGAATCCTTTTGAAGCCTTGAACCTGTAGCAGAGGTCAAGCTCAGGAAGGATAGAATATTTTGAAGAATTCAAAGGAAGAATGAGGCCTGAAGTCACCTCGCAGAAGTTAAGTTTAGAAGGGAAAGACACCAAAGTATTCAGGAGTCTTTGAGAAGTCTGAACGGGCAGTCGAAATTCTCATAGGGAGAATCAACGAAATTTCATGGACCATTAGATCTTGTAGACCCATGGAAGGGTTAAGGCTGAGGATCATTCGACGTTCAGAAGCTCAGGAGGAATAATGGTCATTGGATCTGGATCAATGAGAGTCATTGATCTCATGCTCGAGTTTTGTCATTTCTGAATTCGAGGCATGGAAGAAGATTGTGACTCGGAGTCGAGAGTTGCGAATTCCCGATTCATGAAGTCCCGATTGAATCAGAACCGTCAGATCGTGGGAAGCTTACAACTGTTTATTTGTGGTGAGAAGCCATCGCAAATTCAACTATTAGGCAGAGGGAGTTGTTGTATTGAATTTCGTCATTATGAAAAATCCTGAGGTGCTGAAACATGTGGGGCCCAGATCACATCAGAGATCACTTCAAGTGAAGTCAAGGGAGGAACAATTTACCTATTATACCTTTTTTGGGTTTCAGGGATTGACGAGACAGAGGGACTCAAATCAGGGATCGCGAAGTCACGAAACTCGAAATACCCTTTCGGGTGAATGTTGTGGTCACGCCAACCGGCCACGTGGGTAATAGTTTATGCTAAGTGCTTTCTTGCATAGGCGTAAATCCTAAGGACCCGTGGATAAACACTTGTGTGTTGACGATTTCCTGCGAAGAATAAAAGAGTCAATCAGACTCACGGGGAGAGTAAGAGCGATCCTTAGACTGGGAGGTCGTGCAGAGCTTGTTGAGGTAGGGGTGTTGCACCATCATGGCTCCACCAAACAACTAAAACTTGTATCCTCTCATAGAACTCCTTCTATCCACATCCCCTACCTAATGAGAATCAACATAACCCTATAGATCCACTAAGTGTGGGTCCACTGAAACATCATTACGATAGAAAATGGAATATTCAGAAGTACCTCGCAAATATCTGAACACCCTCTTTGTTGCAGCCCAATGTTCACATCTAGGGTTAGCCATGAATTGACTCAAGACTTGCACTGCTTGGGAAATGCATGGTCTAGTATAGACCATAGCATACATCATACAACCAATTTCACTAGCATAAGGAATAGAGTCATATCCTCCATCTTTGTGGGTGTTGTAGGACACTACTCAACTAAAATATTAGTTCCCATAGAAATTGGAACACTCAATGGTTTGTTATTTGTTATATAAAAGCATTGTAGCATAGAGTTTACATACTTACTTTGCCTCATCCAAATCCTTTCATTCACTCTATATCTCTCGATATCCATTACTAAGATATATTTTGTATCCCCCAAGTCCTTCATATAAACTTGTGTTAAAATTTAAGACTTAAAATAAAAAATCGCATCCTTACTATTAACAAAGAATAACATATCATCTCCATATAGAGTGATAACAAGGAAATGACCATCGTCATGTTTGTAATACACATAATTATCTGATTTGGATCTTAGGAACCTTAATCCCAACACAAAGGAATCAAAATTTTGGTATCACATCCTAGGAGATTGTCTGAGACCATATAAATACCTTTTTAACTTGCAAACCAATGACTCTTTAACTTTTTGAACATAGTGCTATAGTTGTGTCATATAGATCTCCTCCTTCAAGTCACCATGTAGGAATTCAATTTTCACATCCATTTGTTCTATCTCTAAATCATATTCCACTACTGCAAATAATAGGAACCTAATAGATGTTAAATTAGCAACTAGAGAAAATATCTCACCAAAGTCTATCCCCTCAACCTAGGAATATCCCTTTGCAACCAATCTTCCCTTGTTCTTTTCAACACTACCATCTAAACCGATCTTCTTTTTGAACACCCATTTACACCAATGGGTTTTTATCCATTAGGAAATGGGTCCAAGTCCCATGTATCATTCTTTCTAAGTGTAACCATTTTCTCATCCATGGTTAGTCTCTAGGACTCGTCCTTATCTTCCATATTTGTTTCCTATTTCATAGTTCTATGTTCATCGGTGTTAGCAGATAAAGAAAATATACATCTGAAATAATAAGGATTCTAATTATACCTATTTGGTTTCCTTCTTTTCCAAGTGGACCTCCTTAAATTTTGAGGCAGAGTTTCTTCCTCCTCTTCCAAACTCTTTGAACCCTCCTCCTCACTGGGTTCTTCATGAACTTGTTCACTTTTTGGTTCATCTTTCTTGGTATTTGGTGGTAGTTGAAACATTTACTTCTTCTCATCCTCTTCTAGCTACACTACTATGGGAGAAGGCTTAACTTCTTTGAACATAAATTTTTTTCTATACAAAATGTTTCTAACCATAGGATCCCAAATCTTTCACCCTTTCACACCAACTCCATATCTAATGAATATACATTTCACTACCTTGTTATCCAACATAGATTGTGTCTCCTAAGGCACATTATCATATGCCTCACAACCAAAAACATGAACATAATGAAGTGAGGGATTCTTTCCCATATAGACTTTCATATGGGTCTAGTCTACAAGAGATCATGTGGGAGACATATTAATCAAGTAGCATGCAATAGAAATTTATTCTTCCTAAAATGTTAAAAACCAAATATCGATATAGCATAGAAAAACCTCAAAATAAGTACTCAACGCCTTGAAAAAAACCGAATTTCAGGTAATAAGCCTCTTCGAGGGGGCAACCTCCTTATACCCCACATAAATGTCCAAATACAAGATGATTCCAAATGAAAATGTTTCCTTGGTATATATAGGAGACTAGGAGGTACAATTACAACTAATGGACTCAAGCCGACATAAATAAAATAACATTACTAATGTAATGTGCCCCAATTAAGGGGTAATGAGCCACTATTTAGGGCTTAACATGCCCCTCCCCTTGATACAAGTGTTGTCCGCAACGCTTGAGTAACTCTGGATGCTTCTATATAAAAGACTCATCTTCCCAAGTGGAATCTTCAGCTGGTAGTTTCCTCCATTTAACGAGATACTCTGAAATGGATATATTCCTCAGCTGGCGAATTCTTGTGTTAGTGATGGATTTAGGCTCCAATATGATTTTTCCTTCCTCGTCAAGTTCTGGAAATATAGTTTGAACTAGGATCTTGTCACCTATAACCTTCTTTAAGAATGAAACATGGAAAACTAGGTGTACT
>JZKD02S0385709.1:140610-169113 GCA_000966675.3 Picea glauca
GGGATTCTGAGTTAAAATGATATTGTTCTAAGTTTACTTCCATCCGATCACCCTTCATAAACAAATCATGACATATAAACTGATGGGTATCAGGCTTACTCCTGTTGCAATCCAGGAGTGACTTCTCGTTCTAACACACTCAATAGTGCATGCATAGAGTTGGAACAAAGTGCCCACAAGAACACCCTTAATGAGTACCATAGATCCTCAGACCATATTGCACCCTTTGCTGGAAAAAAAAACCTATACACCCAGATCATTAAGTTTGCTTACTAATAGTAGGTTTCATTCTAAACCCATAATGTGAAAAACTCCATTAATCCCCTTTAATCTGCCATCAGGGAAACTATTCAATCTCTACCATGGTAAAATATTCTAAGAGGAGAGCCATCATCAATGTATAACATCCCACTATCATATTTCTCATACACTAAAAACTAGTGCCAATGGGAATCCATATGGAAGGAAGCTTCATAGCCTAATAACCATACACTTTGGCCTACACAGGTTTCCAAAAATGCAACAAAGGCATCTCCACCATCCTCTCGAGAATTTTTTTTAGACTCATCATCAGAGTCAATATTTTCCTTCTTATTCATATTCTTCTTCTCTTCTTGGTAGTCCCTTGTGATATGCATGACCTTGTTGTAGTTTCAACATTTTTCCTTGGAATTTCCAGGAGACTTATGTCTTCCATGGGATTTAGATCTACCATTTCCTCTCTTCTTTCCTTTCTCCTTCAATATTCCATGAATATATAAGGCCTCATTGGTGGATTTAGAATCTTTCCACCTCACCTCATGTATGATTAAAGTAGCTACAACCTCATCAAAAATCAATGTCTTCACAGTGCTTCTAATGGAAATTACCAAGTTTTCCCATTAATATAACAAAGAACACAAAACAGTCATATATTGATCCTCCTCGTCCACCTTCACTTCAACTAAGATCTAAAACTCACAATAGTTTTAATTCATTCAGGTGCTCAACTACAAAATCAACACCACCCATTCCAAAGGAAAGAAAATTTTTCAATAGAAAAAGTTTGTTAATCAAGGATTTATCCTGATACAAATCAACTTCTTCCAAAGATATGTTGCACTTTGTTCTTTAGAAACATTCAATAATAACGAATTGGAAAAACAAAGCTTGATAGGGCTTCTCACCTTTCTCTCCAACACCACCCACTCTTCATTTTCCATACCAGCGGGTTTGGTTCTAGGTACTGCAACCCACATATCTTGATCTATGAGAATATACTCCATCTTGAGCTTCCAGAACTCAAATTTAGTGTCATTAAATTAATCCATTTCTAATCTAGGTGTGTTTTCCATTTCCCTACAACAATATTTATTTATGTGCTAGCTCCCACTCAAACAAATATTAGATCAGAAAATCTTGTTTGTAACACCTTGGATTTGAGGTGATCAGGATATAATACAAAATGAAAGGAAGTAGAGGTGAATAATACGCTTCCTAAACTAATATATGAGAGAAGAATGTGTAGAAACACAATAATAATAATAGTTGCAAAAAACTAAAATGAACAAAAAAACATTAACAACATGATATCATGGGGAAAACCCTTCCGAGAGAAAAAAAAATGACACTTTAAATCACTCTCAATGTATTTTCAACAACTAAATGGTTACAATACTAATTCTTTGTGGCTCTCACCAAGAGTGTTTAGTAGTAGAATAATTCTTGAGAAAATTCGGTAGTATAACAATAACCTGAAACTTACTCTCTATGATCTCCTCCAACCAAACTCAATAAATAGGCATAGTAAAACCATAAACCATTTATGGTTTATTATTTTTGCATACTAGAAACAACCAACATGATATTTCCTACCACTACTCTTTGCCTCTTCTCTACAAGTATTCCCACTACAACTCTGCAAGGTGCATGGTACACATGTACCAATAGGAATCATAGAATATATCATGTCATACAAACTAGTTTAAGTCTCTTAAGAACCAACTAGTTGAATGGGAATTAGTGATTGTAGAAGAAGACATTGTTATAATTCTTTTTTGGGAGTTTGCCAAAATCCTATTCAGAATTATTAGTAACATTGAGCATTGAATCTAATATGGGCGTGTAGAAAGTAGTAGTATCACTACTTCAAGAAGAAAATAGAAGGAATGATTTGGAGTTAAATGATGAGACTCATATGGTGTTATTTTTAGTGGGACATAAGGGCAAGGTAAAGAACAAGAATGAAATAAAATGTATACCCTCTTAGTATAATGTCTCTAAGAGTAGTAAATTCAGAAAGGAGGATAAGCACAAGGGAAAGTGATTTCATTGTGAAGCTCTAGGGAATTTAAATAAACAATGCACACAATGTTAACCAATATAAATGATGAAAAGTATTGAATAATAATTGAAAATATAAAGGATGAAAAGTATTGAATAATAATTGAAGGAATGACGCAAAATGATTGAATGAAAAGAGATTAAAAATAGAACTTGAAAGTACCTACTAATAAGAGGCTAACCCTACTTGACATGAATCAAACATTGTTTTAGGTGATCTTCATTACATCATAGTTTAAAGGAGTTTTCAAAAAATAAAAAAAATGTTTTTCTCTTTTGGGTATTTTCTAAGTAATTTTTCTTTGTTGCATTTTTGGTTTGTAATTATTCATAGGTTTCATGTTAATAACCTAAAAATAAAATTTTCATTGCATTAATAGTTACAGTGATATCTTGATCTTGTCTGCATTGAATTTTTCTTTGGGAATTGCATCATTTCTATTGAAAGAAAATCATAAATGTTTATTTTCATTTATCAATTTATTTATCTTTTTTAGCATTCTTGAGTCGTAAAGCACCATCTAAGTTTCACTCCATTACCCTTGAGTAATAATAGCCTCTTAAATTGAACACATAATTAAAATCAAATAGACTCATTTTGTTTCTAGGAAACCAACAATAGTCTAGGTTGTAGGGACTTGGTGTAGGTTAGACAGTAAATACTCTGAGGATTATGGGAATCCCTCCTAAGATAATGGAGGCACTTACGACAAGGCATATATTGGATATTCTTGATAGCTCATTAGGTAATTCAGAATATGAAACACACACTATTTTGAATATGCCTGTAAGAGAGAGCTTGTAGAATATGATCCCACGTCCAAGGGATTATTAGAAAAAGGATTTTTGAGAGGTCCATATGGTCATATCATAATACCAAGAAAGCCCATTCTCCTCCAACTTAGAATGACCTTTCATATCCATATATTGAAGACATTCTTGATCCAATTTTGGTCAATTTTAACACCTCATTGACTAACCCTTGGGGTCCACTCATCATTCAGGTAGGTGATGTTTTTCCTAGAGACCCTCTACTCATAGCATTTTCCATCCTTGGTTCATAATAGCCAATGTTTTTGGTTCATTAGGCATATAGGGTATGAACCCTCCTAGTTCTGGTGTTGAAACCAGGGGTATTAGTGTTCCTATGGTAACACCAACTAGTGGGATAGGTCCTTCTATTATTATTCCCCAATGTGGTGTCAGGAACAACTCTCTAGGAATGTTACTTATTAATACATTTTTCCCACCTTATTTCATAGTTTTGGGATGTTGTCTAGTGGCACCCATGCCCCATATATCATATTTCCTTTTAGGGGTGAAAACATTATCATATTTGTACCTTCTATTTGGGTTCTATCAATTCCATCTTTTGGAATTCCTATGGTAAGTATTGTTATTCCTAACATGGATTTTCCATTCAAGTGGGATTTTACTCGAAAATCTAGATATCATATGTATACAGATTTCAATCCTATAGGTGGAAACATATCAATGGGTAGCTACATCAATGATAATATTATATATAATTGGATTCTAGGTCCCAACATAGAAACCCTATGACTGTTTCCATGACCCAATTTATATTTTTGGTAGATTTAAATATGCCCAATTTATCTAGGTTAAGTAATGACCTAGTTCAACATAATCCAACTTGGCCTCCTATCTTGGCCAAGTTACCCTTGGATATTCCAAAATTTTAGGGTAAGTTTGGAGAAGACCCATTAAATAATGTAATGAATTTTCATATATCATGTTCATAAAACTCCTTGATGGATAATATTCTTCTCCAATGGATTTTCCATTGCACCTTGACAATGGTGGCAACAAAGTGGTACATTGAATTTCCATATGCATCCCACAACTATTTCCCATCCTTGGTAATTTCCTTCTTAATGCACTTTTAGTTATCAATATTCTAAGAGATGGGAATAAAGATACTAACATCACTACAATAGAATAAATCCACTCACATTTTATATCATATTCATTATTGGAGGAGGAGTAATCATATGATTAAATCCAAGATTCGTGATCTGGCATATTGGTTTTGAAAGTCCCTATTACTAAGCATTTATAAAAACGTAACTCTATTACGGGTAGTGACCAAGGATGACTTCATTTTGAAATCCTAAAAACTATACTTGGTTTATTCCCAACATATAATGATATATGATATTATACCTCATGATCCATGGTCAAACATTGATTCTATGAAAGTTATGCTAGGACATCATGCCATTGGTTTGATTGGTTTTGTTGGAAATATTGCAACCAACTAGGTGACAAATCAGATGGGAAATGTGTCCCTATATTTTAACCCACCTATGGTTGTGAATTTTACTCAAAGTGTCTTAGGCCCTACTCAAACCTCCAATCCCAACTCAATTTAGACTATGCCCAAGATCACCTAGCAACCTGAAGGAAAAAAGAAAATAAGAAGAAATCTATTGGTCAAGGGACTATGACAAATAATGACCCAAACAATGTTGTTGAGAGAAAAAAAATATAAGGATAAGGTGAAATTCCCTTGAAATATTTGTAAAGGAGACCACCTTACTCACCAATTCCCTAAATTTAAGGAATCTAATGGATTTCCCAACGAGAAACTTAAAAACATCCCATCGTGCTTACCAATCCCTTCCCTCCACAATGGTAGTAAATGATTGTTGGAAGTCTTGGAAAACATACACTTTTGTAAGAGGAAAATTAAGATTCCCCTCCATAAGGGGGTAGCATATAAAATACCAATATATATGTATGTGAGAGAAGGATGTTAACGTCTAAACCCAAGATCATAATTATGGTACTTTTGATTTTGGATTGATTGAGAAGGATGCATCCATGTCACATACAAATGCTCTTGTTCAAATAGAGAATCCATTTATTGATATGATACCTCACCCTACAAAGGGAATTTTACAAAGGTCTACACATAACCCAAATGCTCAAGCTACCCAAAAATTATAGCATTATCAAGGGCTTAGCTCGAGCACCTTCTTCCATGTCCATGTTGAAATTCCTTTGAAGATACCCATTGCAATGAAATACATTGGTGAACACCATTGGTGGGATTGATACTTTAGAAGCTTGTTCAATAACATTTGACCTTGATTAATCAAAGCCTAGGATTCCCCACCACATCGCTTTTTGGAACCAAGTATCTTCATGTGAAACAAAAATATTCATGTGTGTGGTGGATGAAAAGGCCTCCACTTGTGTCATTTCCTTATCATGTTGGAGAGCCTTAGGTTCTCTTGATATTATTCCTTCATCCACTATTGTAAAATTGTTTGATGTTCATTCATTCAAAACTTATGGAATCATTCCAACCCTCCTAGTCCAATTGTGATCTGTATTTTATGAGCACAACTAAATAAATACATATTATTAAAAGATGCTTAACACAGAATAAAAGAGATACAATAAAACGTGTTTTCTATTCAATAAGGAAATATGTTGAAACTGTAAAATGCAACGGAAAACAAGCTTGCTGGAATGTTGTCCGCTTATCTCTGAGAATAGATGTGACGGTTGCACTCATTCACAAGAAAATGATTACAATTAGGCTCTAAAGGCATTTTAACAATAAACAGGAATGTCAAAAACCATAGACATCCAAAAACCTAACCCTAGGAGATGAAGTGCCAAAAGTCATGTGGGCCCCATTTGGGTAAGTTAGTACATCAACTTCCTGGGGTCGTAACTTTTGCATACAATATCCATTTTAGGCGCATGATAGCCCGTTGGAAAAGTCTATCTGAGGACTACACATTTTTTTGCTATCTACTAGAGGTCATTTTTTACTGTGGTGATCCCTAAAAACGTTGTTTAGGGCCTCAAAATGGCCCCACAAGTTAGGGGCCCAACAACTAGGAAAAAAACTGCCAAACTGGAAAACTGCCAAAATGAACCAGTTGGAATAGGTGGGAGGACACCGAAAACCATATGGATCAATCCTCTCCTCTTAATAAGGAATGGTCTCCATTGCGTTGAGTTACCCCATCATATGAGGAAATTTCTGTTGAATTTGGCCCCGGGTGAGCCACTTGCCTTGGTGTAGGAGTTGCCCTGCTTTGAAAACTCGATAAAGATGGATCCTTTGCTATCAGGTGCCCTTGATCTATGTGTCCACAATATGATCATTGGATTCCTATTGCATGCATTGAGGGTTGAGCTCTATTGGTGTCAATTTCTCTGTTATCTCTGAGGCATCCAATAATGGTGGGAAATATGGTCGAAGGAGAGCCATGTTGAAAACTAGGTGTAGGCCAAGGAAATGGGGAATGTTGAGAACAAAATCATTGTCACCCATTACCTTGGTGATGGTGTATGGCCCATATTGGAGTGGGTGAAGCTTACTATGGGGACCTATAAGGCATTCTTTCTACAAGTGAAACCAAACTTTGTCGCCCACCTGAAACTTATGTCGCACTCGGTGTTGATCATGGTGTTGCTTGTACTTGGCATTGTACTTCTGTAAAATATCCTGAACCTATTGAAGGATGTGTTGGATTTGCTCAATGAACTGGGTGGATTTTTCAGCTTTTGGTGGAGCAGGGGATGATTTGGTCGAGGTGGTTGTCAGGGGTAGTGCAACATCTACGGGGCCCAATGGTTGGAATCCCAACCCTACCTGAAAGGGGTTGTGGCCAGTTTGTTATGCAGGGCTCGGTTGTAGTTATTTTGTACATAGGGAAGAATTTCATCCCATGTGTGGGGGTGCTTGGAATTATACATGCACAAGATATGTATGATCATCCGATTGACAACCTCAGTTTGGCCATTTGTCTGGGGGTGGAAGGAAGTGGATTTGGTGAGCTTGGTATCCAGTGGTGACCAGAGGCTCGACCAGAATGATCTAAGGAACCGACTATCCCAATCTGAGACAATGGTTTATGAGATCCCAAAGTGTGCCCAAACACATTCAAAGAAGAGCTTGGCAGTGGCCTCTATAGTGATGTTCTTCTTGCAGGCGACTAGAATCGTCATCTTGGAAAAGAGATCAACAACCACAAAAACACAGTCATTGCCCCTCTTGGTGGATGGGAGGCCCAAAATGTAGTCCATTGAGATGGATTCCCATTGCTTGTCAGGAGTAGGAAGAGGGATGTACATGCCCTATTTCTTAGTGGTCATTTTGGCAATAGCACAGGCGGTGCAAGACCTGATATACTTACCAACATCCTATCGATGTTTCAGCCAGTAGAAATGTTTATGCAGCACTGCCACTATATTTCTGACACCAAAGTGTCATGCCACCCGACTGTAGTGATCTTCCCAAATCATCTTCATGCACTCGCTTGATGGAACACATAGATGTCCCATATGGCACAACAACCTATCCTAAAGATGGAAATTAGTGACCACTGAGTTTTATCCCAACATTTGGTAGGTGGTGGAGAAGTCAGGATCTATCTCATAGAGGTGGGGCCATCCGAAGGTCTCATGGCCACAAGAGTCTAGCACCGTGGTGAGTGTTGCGACTGGAGGTCGACTAAGGAAATAAACAACTCGATTGGAACTTCCTATTTTATACTTGATGTTGAGGTGGAACTGTTGTAAGTATGTGGACCACTTCTGATGGCGGTCATTCTGCAATTTTCCTTGGGTCTGCATGAACTGTAGTGGCTTGTGATTAGTGTGGATGATTGTTTCCTTCCCCAAAATGTAATGTTTCCACTACCGGCAGTCTTGCACACTGGAGTACATTTTTTTGTCGTAAGTAGGGTACTTACGGTAAAACATCTGATAGTATCTCACTATGATACGGCATGGGGTGGCCCTATTGAGTGAGAACGACACCCACAAAATAGTTTGAAGCATATGTCTCGATATGAAAGGGATGTTGTAGGTTCGGTAAAGAAATTACTAGGGATGAGCACAAATGTTGCTTCAAGTCATCAAAGTCTTATTGTTGGGACATGACCCATACATTGTTTTCCTTACCGCCACCCATGGTTACTTGGTTGAGGGCCCATGCGATATGAGAGAATCCCAACATGAACCTACGATAGAAATTGGCGAGGCCCAAGAAGCTTCGAAGCTCAGTGAGTGTGGTTGGGGCTGGCCAGTGACAGATGACTTGATCTTGGCTAGATCCACATGCACACCATGTTGATCAACAATGTATCCTAAGTAATGGACCCTGTCCATGTCGAAGGAGAATTTTTCCAACTTTGCATATAGTTTGTGTTGTTGCAGGGTGTGTAGAACCTACTGAACATGTTGCAAGTGTTTCACCCAAGTATTTTTGTAGATGAGGATTTCATCTAGATGCCCCACTAAAAAAGTGTTGTTGAAAGGTCACAGGATATCATCCATCATCCTCATAAAATTTGTTAGAGCATTTGTCAAACCAAAGGGCATGACCAACCATTCAAAAATACCTTCTTTTGACTTGAAGGTGGTCTTCCATACATCTATCTGTTCTATTGGGACCTGGTGGTAGCCAAACTTCAGATCAATATTACTGAAGTATTTGGCTCTCGTGAGTTGATCAAGGAGGTCGTCGATTTGGGGAATTGGGTACCGGTTTTGGACTGTGATTTTATTTAGGGCCTGGTAATTAATGCATAGTTTTCAGGTCCCATATTTCTTCTGTACCAGTATGATTGGGTGCCCACAAGGCAATGATCAAGGAAGGATGTTCCCCTTGTTATCAGTTCTTGGATTTGCCTCTTGATCTCCTCATTTTCTAATAGAGAGTGGCGGTAGACCAGCCCATTGGGTAGCGATGCGCCTAGGGTCAGATCAATGGGATGTTTTACCTAGCAGTGTAGAGGTACCCCAATAGGAGAGGAGAATATATATAAGTATTCATCCATGACCTTATCCACTTGCTTCTGTTCTGTGGAGAGATCATCCATGGAGGCCCTGGATGTGGCTGCGATTTTTCGCTTACTTTGAGAGCGAATCATGAAGAGCACAAATTTCTTGGTATGAGAGATGGCCTTCCTTCATTGCTTGGTAGAGATCAAGGAAATAGCACTAGGAGGGACTGCCTTGGGTATCCTATACAATTTCCTGTTCAAATTAATAATAACACTATGAGGCCTAGACTCATATACAACATGGCATTTTCATAAATAAGGTTGTCCCAAAAGAACATTACAAACTTCGAGAGGAGAAACATCACACAATACCTCATCTTTGAAGGGCTTGATGATGTACGACAGTCGACACTGTTGGTTGACGCGAAGATTGATTCCTTGGCGGAGCCATCTAATGGTGTAGGGTTGCAGGTACGGTGTTGTCGGCAAGGCCAGCCACTTGACGACCTCTAATGAGATGAGTTTCTTCTAGCTTCCTCTATCAATGATGAATTGTAGTGGGGTGCCTTTTACCCACATCTACAAATGGAAAAGGTGCTCACCTTCTTCTGGATCATCTGGTTCACCAGGCTGGAGCTTGCTGGTAGAAATGGTGGCTCTAGGTTCTGCATCAATGATCCATCTTTCCATTTCTAGTTCTGACTCAGAGTTTTAACCCGCATATGATTCAGAGTCTTTCACTTCATCCACCAACAACTGCTTTGAGTGAAAATCAACAGTGTTATGCCAAGGGATATTTTGGAAGTCACACCACTTCCCATTATCCTTCCTTATCTTTCCAGTGTCCTTCTTTGTTTGTGGCTTGGATAGGTTGTGTTGATATTGCCCATATTTTTTTTGTCTTGTGTTCTGTAGGTTGGGGACGCCCTTTCCTAGTTTTTGCTGCCAGGGATTCCTAGGCCCAAATTGTCGTGTATTTTGTTTGATCTTTTGCTCGATTTTGATGGAATATCGATAGGCCGCGCCCAAGGATGAGATGTCTAGAAATTCCATTTCAATCTACATCTATCTATGTAGATCACCATGATACTTTAGCACCATATGTCACTCTGAATCTTTGATAAACATCTTGGTGCGCAAGGTATGGAAGATATTTGTGAAATCTAGCATTGCTTCGTCTCTTTCTTGCCACGGTGTGGTCCATTTGGTATACAAGTCGTCATATATTCCAACATGGTAGTATTGTTCCTTAATAGCATCCCTGAAGGATTCCCAGGTGGTCACAAGTATAAATAATGAGGGTTCCTTTGTTTCCTTTTTCTCATAGAAAGTTTCCCACCAATCTTTGACATGGGGAATGACTTTGAGGAGTGCAAAAGTAATTTTTTCTCTATTTGAAAATTTATGGAAAGAAAAATACCCTTCTAGTAGATTCAACCACTTTTCTACAACATCTACATCTATCTGACCTTCAAATATAGGAATATCAAAATTGATTTATACCTTTAAGGGGGTGGCGCCCCCGCTCAAGGAATATGCATTGTCTGTTGCTAGTCGCCAAAGGATTTGCATGAAACTATCCATCATCTCCTTCCTCTGTTGCACGAGGGATTCATCAAGAATTTTTTTTAAAGGACATCTCATCCCTTCATCTTTATTTTCTCCTTCCATGTTGGGCATGCGAGAGATTTTTTCCTCAAGAGAAACAAGATCGAGACCCAATTCTTTGTACCCTGACCTCGTTGGGGACATGCATTAAGATGACAAGGAGCAGACTGATATGATACCACTGATTTATATTTTATGAGTAGAATGAAATGAATACATATTATTAAAATATTCTTAACACAAAATAACATAGATACAGTAAAACCAGTTTTCTATTCAATAAGGAAATAATCTAAAACTGTAAAATGCAGTGGAAAACAAGCTTGTTGGAATGGTGGCACCTTATCTTTGAGAAGAGATGTGATGGTTGTGCTCATTCACAAGAATATGATTACAATGAGGCTCTGAACACCTTTTTATAATAAACAAGAATTTCAAAAACCCTATACATCCAAAAACCCAGTCCTAGGAGATGAAGTGCCAAAAGTCATGTGGGCCCCGTTTGGGTAAGTTAGTACATCAACTTCTTGGGGTCGTAACTTTTGCATACGATCTCTGTTTTAGGCGGAAGATAGTCCATTGGAAAGGTATATCCGAGGACTACACATTTTTCGATCCCTAAAAACGTTACTTAGGGCATCAAAATGGCCCCACAAGTCAGGGACCTGAAAACTAGAAAACTACCAAAATGAACCAATTGGAATAGGTCGGAGGCCACTGACATCCATTTGGATCAAATTGTGGGGTAAAATGTTTCAGAAGTAGTAAACATCATTCATTATCCTTTAGACTGCAATATTTTACTATGATGAAGTTAGACATATGCAATGACGGTTGTTGTATATTTTTTGTTTCAAGTGCTTTGATTCCCTCATTAGGGGAATATTTTCACTATTGGCCATTTGTCTTACTGTATTCCTGATCCTACTTCTACTATTGGGTTGAATATCCCAATTGTGGATAATTCCATGAGGTCATATAAAAGTATCAGTGCATGATGTTTAAGTACTTTTACCCTCCCTCCATCATTTTGTTTATTTAGCCTTCTCACCTATATATGTGATTTTTTTAGTTTCAATTAATACTACAACATCCCCAATGGGTAATTTTCCCTTATCTCCATCTATTTTTTATTTATCCTTCTCATATATGTATGTGATCTCTTTAGTTTCCATTGACACTATGTCTCCTTTCCAAATTTCATATTTATAGGAGAACCCTATGTCACCATGCTAGGTTCTTTCCAAACTTTCTTACTTCTTGTTAAAGGGTTTATTATTTATTTAGGCTATGCACTTCACCTCATATCTAGGGTTTATTGGTTAAGAGTTTGGAATTTACATAATTTAGTATCAGAGCATCAGTCTAGGCCTACTCTCTTTAGATCTAGCTTGTTCACCCTACCACCCAACCCTTCTACTTGGAAACAATCTATGGATTGCGCTAGACCCATTATCTTTTGAGTCAAGCACTGGATATACAGGTTTGGTCATGTTTGTTTCTATAGTTGAAGCCTCTTGTTAAGACATTCACATGGCCTCCATATATGTTGATTAAATTATTTTCCCTAAGATGAGTACGATCAATTTCCGTCAACTATAGGGGCCTTCAAACCCCTAGCTCCAAGGACTTCTTGGATATGGTACTTCTTTAAATTGAGGCTATCTTCGAGGTGACAGTTGGTGTTGAGATTACATGGGAAGAGGTGACCCATCACTCATATTTTTTTCTTGGGTTAGACAAAATTAAGTTTGGAGATAAGGGCCTGATCACACACTGAGATTTCGATTGGTATTAAAGTTTGATTCATACACATTATGCTTATGCAAAAGGAAATATGGTGAATATTTCAAATGTTATGCCAATTAATATCTCTATAAATTTTAGCATTATCAAAAACATTATTATCATAGATGATTTTTCTTAGTATGAAGTTCAAGACTATATATATATCTTCAAGTAATTTCATTTTCTTGTTCTTACAAAGGAATGTTGGGCATAAATCCCAGGATTGTTGAACATGAAATATATACTTACGATAATGCTAAGCTTGTTCGACAAAAAATGAAACTAGTCATTCTAACAAAAGTAGTAGTTTTCAAGGCTAAGGTGAAGACATTGTTGAAAATTAGTTTCATCTATCCTATTCCCCTAATTGAGTGGGTATCCAACCCTCTTCCTATTAACAAAACATAGGGGATGATTCACATGTGTACTGATTTTTGGGGTCTAAACAAAGAATGTCCAAAAGACAATTATCACACATAATTCATCAATCAAATCAATGATGAATGCATTGATAATGAAATATTTTATTTTATGGATGGATTTTTCAACTATAAATAGATTTAGATCCATATATAATATCAAGATAATAGTACCTTCATCTATCCTTGGGGTACTTTTAGTTATCAAAAAATGTTGGGTCCGCATTGTAGTGAGCCATGCTATATGTGTTTCATGACATTAAACATATTTTTGAACACTATATGGATGACTTAGTCACTCAATCAAAGATAAGGGATGATCATCCAACTCATCTTCATGTTGTGTTTGAAAGGTGAAAGTATTATAAAAAAAAATTGAAGCCCATAAATGCATCTTTTGTGTTGTGTATATGAGATTCTTGGTTTGATAATGTATAAGTACATGATCATGGTGGATCCATTTAAGTTTGAGGAAATATTGCACTCACCTCCCTTGTAAAACATTCATCAACTTCAAAGATTGTAGTGGAAAGAAACATTTTCATGACATTTCATTGTAAATTGTGTTGATATTACAAAATATTTCATGGGAATTTTGAGGAAGAGAGTATCATTTATGTGGGATGATAAAGAACTATGGTCATTTGACACTTATAAAAATATCTTGTGTCCCACTACTAAGTCATCCTAAATATAACAACAACTTTTTATTACATGAATCAACCATTGACATGATTTTGGTTCAGGAAGATGAATCACATCAAGAGCATGTGATTTATTACCTTAGCAAAGGGATTTTTGTATTGGAATTGAAATATTCCCATGTAGAGAAGTTGGACCTTGTAATAGTACATGTTGTCCAATATTCGACATTATAATCGTATGGTGACAAATGATTTTTATTGTGTATACTAATCCCATGCAATGTATCTTTCCCCAATGAATTATTGGGGGCAAGTACTCCAAATGTATGTTATATGGGAATAGTTTGATTTGGAACTTTCATCATCCAAGTCGAATAAGTCCTTATCTTTTGTCAAATTTATGTTGGAGCTTCTTTGAGACAATGAATACCTTGTCACAAATGAGTAATTATCAAATGAACATATGTTCTTCATTGTCTCCAATGACTCCTAGTATGGGGACATACTTATGTATATCAAAATGTTAAGAACCAAATATCAAAATAGCATAAAAATAAACTCAAAATAAGTACTCAACGCCTTGAAAAAGAGATAATTTCAGATAATAAGCCTCTTCGAGGGGGAAACCTCCTTATACACCACATAAATTTCAAAATACAAGATGATTCCAAAGGAAAAGGTCTCCTTGGTATATATAGGAGACTAGGAGGTACAATTAAAACTAATGGACCCAAGACAACATAAATAAAATAACATTAATAATGTAATATTCCCTAATTAAGGGGTAATGTGCCACTATTTACGGTTTAACATGCCCCCCCCTTCAGAAAAGTGTTTTTTGCGACGCTTGGGTAATTCTTGATTCTTATGTATAAAAGACTCATCTTCCCAAGTGGAATCTTTAGCAAGTAGTTTCCTCCACTTAATGAGATACTTTGAAATGGATCTATTCCTCAGTTGGTGAATTCTTGTGTCAGTGATAGCTTCAGGATCCAATATGATTTTTCCTTCGTTGTCAAGTTCTAGCAATATAGTTTGATTAGGATCTTGCCACCTATAACCTTATTTAAGCATGAAACATGGAAAACCGGGTGTACTCGTGAATATGCAGACAACTCCAATTTGTATTCCAAAGTACCAATCTTTTGCAACACCTTATAAGGGCCACAGTACTTTGGTGAAAATTTATTATCATCCATAGCTTGCTTGAGGGACATCTGTTTGTATGGTTGTAGTCTTAAAAATACCCAATACCCTAATTCAAAACTTCTTTCACTACGATGTTGATTTGCTTGTTGCTTCATGTGATTATGTGCCATTGTTAGGTTGTCCTTTAAGAGTTGGAGAACTTGTTGTTGATGCTCAATGTGATCTTCCACTTCTTGAACCTTAGATTTTTATTTTAGAGAAGAAGTGACGGAATGTGGATGGTATCCATAGAGTTCCATAAATGGTGTCATTTTTGTTGCAGTATGAAAGGAATTGTTATACGACCATCCTACCAAGGGTAATCATTTGAACCATTGTGTTTGTTTATCAGAGACAAAGCAACGAAGTTATCCTTCCCAACATTTTTTTCACTATCTCGGTTTTTCCATCAGATTGAGGATGATAAGATGAGCTATGAGCCTATTGAATACCCAAACAAGAAAATAATTATGTCTAAAAATGTCCAATGAAAATGGGATCTCTATCACTTACAATAATCTTTGGGCTTCCGTGTAGCTTTTGAACTGTCTCTATGAATGTGGTGGAAACTATATTGGCATTGAAAGGATGAGAGAGTGCACAAAAGTGTGTGTACTTGGTTAGTCTATCAAAAATCACCATGATGATACTCTTTCCTTCAGACTTCGGTAAACCTATGATGAAATCCATGGAAACCTCCTTCCAACACTACCTTGGGATGGCTAATGGTTGTAAAAGACATGGGGTCTTAATTGTTTCCACCTTGTTTTGTTGGAAAACAAAACATTCTGCCACAAACCTTTGAAAATCAGTTTTAAGGCCATCCCAAAAAAAATCCTTCTTGACCCTATCGTAGGTTTTCAAAAATTCTGAGTGCCCTCCTACCAGAGAGGTGTGCAATTCCAAGAGTACCTTTTGTTTGAGTTGGTAGTTCTTACATAAATATAAGTGATATGTGTACCATAGTGAATCATTTTTCCATGTAAATGTATTTGATGCACTGGAATCCTGTTGCAACCTTTGAATGATAGTCCACACATTTTCGCCATTCTTCCATTCATCCCTCCCTTCTATTATCCAATCGGGTTGGATGATCGAGATATCACAGAGAAAGGCCCCAACATATTCATCCTTTCTTGAGAGTGCATCTGCCACAACATTTTGCTTCCCTTTTTTGTAGATGATTTCAAAATCATAACCCAACATCTTGGTCACCCATTTGTGTTGTTCTTATGAAGATATTATTTGTTCCAAGAAGTATTTAAGACTATCATGATTTGTTTTGACAAATGAAGTGCCTACCTATTAGGTAAGGGCACCATTTCTTCAATTCATGTAGTATTTCCATCATTCCCTTCTCATAAATGGGTTTTTGTAATTCCTTTCCCTTGAGTATCGGACTTTCAAAAGCAAGGGGCCTTCCTTCTTGCATTAGAACAACACCAATGTCATTTCCTGAGGCATCACACTCCACAATAAAGGTTTTTGTGAAGTCTGGTGTGGTCAAGATAGCAGATTTGCACATCGCCTCTTTAAGTTGTTCAAAATCTTGAGTTTCCTCTGAAGTCCATGAAATTGCATCCTTATTAGTTGATGTCATTAAAGGTGTTGTTATTCTTCCATATTTCTTAACAAACTAGTGGTAGTAACTTGTCAAACCCAAAAATACTCTAAGATTCTTCAATGTTTTGGGAATCATCCAGCGCATCATGGCCTTAATATTCTTAGGGTCTACCTTGACACCTTCATGAGATACAATATGAACCAAATACTCTACCTCCTTCACCCCAAAGAAACATTTGGATGGTTTGGCATATAGTTGTTGCTTATTTAGTAGTTATAGCACCTTTTCAACATGTCACACATGATCCTCCCAAGATTTTCTATAGATTAGTATATCATCAAAAAATACTAACACAAATTTGCGAAGGAAGGGATTGAAAATGGAATTCATCAACCCTGGGAATGTGGAAGGTGCATTCATAAGGCCAAAAGGCATGACCAAAAATTCATAATGGCCTTCATGAGTTTGAAATATTTTTTTTGGGATATGTGCTTCCTTCATTCTAATTTGATGATACCCTAAACAGAGATCCAACTTTGTGAAATAGATTGCTCCATGCAGTTCATCTAAAAATTCATCAATGACAAGAATTGGAAACTTATCTTTCATAGTGATCTTGTTGAGCTCTCTATAATCTATACACATACGCCATGATCCCTCTTTCTTGAGTAACATTACCACCGATGTAGAGTAAGAACTTTGGCTAGGTCTAATAATGCTAGCCTCTAACATTTCTTCAACCATACGTTCAATTTCACTCTTCTGGGCATAAGGGTATCTGTAAGGCATGATGTTAGGAGGAAAACGCCCAACAATTAGGTGAATAGCATGATCATGATTTCGAGTGGGTGGAAGACCTCTGGGAATATATTCGAATACTTTGGAATGCTTATCAATTATACCTTGGAGATATATAGGAATAGATGGCTTAAATGTTTTAACATATAGTGAGCATAGTTGTACAATTACACCTTGATGCCCATTTTTCAATAATTTTGTCATGCCATTATAGATTATCACCTTACTGGGTTTCCCTGTTATACCCCTTAACTCAATTTTTTTTCCTTCCAATGAAAATTTCATGAAAAGTTCTTGAAAATTAAAACCCATTGTTCCCAATGATTGTAACCATTGGACTCCTAGTACGACATCAACACCACCCATGGTATATCAATCATTGGACTATTCATTACATATTCCCCCATAGTAAGATTGATCTTATGGCATTTTCCTAAGCAATTGATAGTTCCTCCATCTGCAATCATGACTTGAAACTCTAGTGTTGAATACATAAATCAATTGAGATCTTTGGCTAATTTATAGTAAATGAAATTATGAGTACTACAAGAATCAATTAGGACTATTTCCTTTTTCTTTTTGATATATCCTTCAATCTTTAGGGTTTGAGGAGTGCTAATTCTAGCCAATGCATTACATGATATCGTGGGAGTCAACTCTTCTGAAGAAATCTCTTCTACATTTTCATCTTGAGATGGTTGTTGTTCTTGTTCTTCTTCCTCTTCACAATATATGTAGAATAATTTATTCTCACCACACTTATGTCCCTTAATGTACTTGTTGTCACAATTAAAGCATAAACATTTTTTTTTCTTTCCTCCAATTGTTGAGGTGTCAACCTTGTAGGTTGAGGTGTTTTATAAGAAGGAACATTATTCTCTCAATAAATGTTAGGAGTGGTCTTTCTAGTAGCCATAGTCATATTTTTACTTTCAACATTTCTCGCCACCCTAAATGCATTCTCCAATGATTTGGGTTCCCAAAGGAAAACCTCATGTTGAGTGTTATCATTTAAAGCTCTTATGAATACATCAATCAGGTGCTCATTTGGAATATATGTTACCTTTATAATCAATCTTTGGAAGTTCTCAATGTGCTCCACAACTGAACCCTTTTGCTTGAGATTTATCAATTGGTTAAAGAAGGTATTTCTCCTTGTATCCTCATAGTGTGCTATCATTTCTTCTGTGAAAATTTTCCAAGTGACAAGTGATTTGCGAGAACAAATCCATCGATACCACACAAATTGATTGGGTTCTAAATATAAAGAAGCAATTCATACCTTTTGTGTATGTGGCACATCATGTAGATCAAATAACTGCTCCAAATTAAGTATCAATGTGATTGGATCCTTGCCATCAAACTTCCTCATATTGATCTTAGGAAAGTGATTGGTCTTCAACCCAAAGTTGGAGTTTCTCTAGTCTTGATTCATCTTCCTTATGTACTCGTCATAAATTTCATGGGATACATTTTCACTTTTAGGTGGCCTCTCTATTAAAATCTTTCAATCCTTCCATGATCTCCCTTTTTAAACCATCCATCTCAGTATCCATTATTGCCTCCAACTTAGCTTCAGTTGAATCCATCATCCCTTATAGTTCACCTTTTGTTACTGTCTTCTTTTGTAAATCATTTATGTCCCTACGCATTTCTTCACATTCATCAAGAGTCCAAGTAGGAATGTCTGAAGAATTATTTGATGTATAAATTCCCCTTTTTGGTGGCATGTTGGCCAAGTATCACTTTTAAACCTTGATTTCGATGTGGTTCTGCTAGACAATATTTCTTCTTCTGTATCTCCAAAATTTCGGCCCTTCTAGGTCTGAAAATTTCTTTTTGTAGTTCTTTGATATTTATTTTCTACAATGTCATAAGTCTTATCAAAATTGTATTTTCCAAGTGGATGTTATGGTAACTTCCCCACACCTTGTTTATTTTTTTCCCTTCCAGGAGAGTGTACTTGTAAAGTGTGTCAAGATCACAATATCTGATATTTTATTCTGAAACTTGTACCAAAAATACTACCATTTTTTCATTGTCCAATGAAACTGGTCTCACTTAATTTGGATACTCACTGAAGGCAATATCATTGTTTTACCCAGAACACTTGTTTGAGACTAGTTAATATGACTAGTCAGACACCCTATCTTAAACAAAGTTTATCTACAAAAGTAGGATGATCTAGAAGACAAAAACTTTATCACAACTACTTTCATAATTTCTATGAATATCCTCTAGGTTTCAAGGTTTGAAATGTTACATAAAACATTTTATATCAAAACCTTTGTGATGACTAAATCCATGATTATTCTAGAACCCTATCTTACACAAGATATATCTCCAAAATTATATGGCCTCATAATCTGAATTTTGAACCTTATGTACCTTGATCCGTCTAATAAATATCCTCCAAGGGGTTCATTCTGAAACATCATAGAAAAACAGTTATAGTGAAAATTCCAAGGTGTTAGAGATGCAACACTGAAACCCCAAGACCTTGAGCTCTGATACCAAATGTTAAGAACCAAATATCAAAATAGCATAAAAAAACCTCAGAATAAGTACTCAATGCCTTAAAAAGAGATAATTTCATATAATAAGCCTCTTCGAGGAGGAAACCTAATTATACACCACATAAATTTCCAAATACAAGATTATTCCAAATGAAAAGGTTTCCTACATAGGAGACTAGGAGGTACAATTACAACTAATGGACCCAAGATGACATAAATAAAATAACATTGTTAATGTAATATGCCCCAATTAAGTGGTAATGTTCCACTATTTAGGGCTTAGCACAAAATCAATGGTCTTATAAACTATCTTTTCACAAGAATCAATGCATTCCCCACCAATCTAGGAAATACCTCATCATTGATGACACTCTATATTGTCATAGGTTGAATTAATTATGCATCAATGCTTGGTGCATGAAGAGTCTAATAAGGTCTTAAATTATTGTCATAGTGGATCATGTGGTGATCATCTCTCTAGAATGGAAATAACCCAAAAAGAATTGTGTTTAAGATACTTCTAGTCATTAATATTTAAATATTGCATTGAAATGGCTACGAAGTGTCATCCTTATTAAGTATTTACTAATAAAATGCATGCCCATCCTACCTTGTTGCACCCTTTAGTCATTGTTAGTCCCTTCACTAAGTGGGGGGTTGATTTTACAAAATATAAACTAGCCTTTATTGATGGTCATAAGCACATCATTATGGTCATTGACTACTTCACTAAGTGGGAAGCTTTAATAAATGATCGTATGAACATTTCACTATTCATATTCAATCATGTTATTTCCAAGTTTGGTGTACCTTGTGAAATATTTATAGATCATGGTACATATTTTTGAAACAAAATAATGAGTAAATTAGTCACTAAGTTGTGGTTTTGTTAAGAGCATTCATCATCATAGAATCCTCAATAAAATGGTTAAGTAGAAGCCATCAACAAGGTTTTGAATACCATGATCCAAAGGATAATTAATAAGAACAATTCCGAATAGAATTTGATGTTTCTATAGCTCTTTGGGCATATTGTACCTTATTCAAAACTACCATGGGTGTCAAACCCTTCTAAATTTTGCATGGAGTGGAGGTAGTTCTCTCGATTGAATGTGAGATCCCTTCATTAAAGTTAGTCATAAATATCTTTCTCAATACCTCAATGGAGTAGCACCTTGTTTATCTAGAATGCCTCGACAAACATTGTCGAGATGTGGATACCATAAATTAGGCTCATAGGAAGTGTGTTAAATCTCAAAATGATAAAAAAAAACCATCCTCGTGTCTTCTTAGAAGGAGTCTTAGTCTTGGTCTATGACCGGGACAATGATAAACTATATGCAGGGAAATTTGAACCAATTTGGCATGGTCCTTATATTGTGAGGTGTGTTTTATGAAAATGAGCTTATGAACTTGTTTATTGTGAAGGGACTCCTTTAGATGAGCCCCACAATGGGATTCATATAAAGAGGTATTATGAATAATTAGGAATGCCTCATGATACCCTTCTACATGTTGTATATAATTTTTTGTTTTTTTATTTTATTTTACTTTGATTTTTGGCTCATGCTTGGCATGCTTTGTTCTTGATTGGCAGATGTTGTTGGATGCACTTCTATATATGGGATTCATATATGGTTCTAGTATATGCATATGGAGTATTACTTCCATGGCTTTGATAATTTACTTTTCCATGTGCCAGCTTGTGAAGTCAACAAAAAATATTCTTGGTCCTATGACCAATAATGTTTCCAAGTACAATGAATTTATTAAAATTCTTGTTGAAGCTATTGCACTCAATGCACTACATATGATTTTACACCTATATTCACAAGTAGTGATCTCTCATTTAAATAACATCTATTGTGCTCATGATCCTATGCTTGTTTGAAAGTATTTATAGGTGAGACTTCTTGAGCATTATTTTTAGTTTATCACTTATAATCATGTGCTAGGGAGATTTAATGGGTTTACAAATTCATCAGATAATTACAATTTGGATTGACATTTTTCATGTTAATTTAATCAAAGCATACATGTACATAATTATGAAAAAACAACCCTATAATTTTTGCACACATAAGTAGAACCAAAATCATATGTATATATAATAAAATATTGCATCATGTCAAAAAAAAATTAATGTCATGTACAAAAAATGGGCTCTACAACCTCTGATGATACAAAATGGGTCTTTATTTGTTGACCACAAAAAATTCAAGTAGGGAGGACTACACCTTAGACTCTTGATCCTATTGAACTCCATGGTACCATTATCGACCACTATGGCTAATCATCATAGAAACCACTACCAAATGCATGAAACGCCCACTACATGCCTCTAAATATACTCTAATATGTCCTCCAAATGTGTCCCTGGAACCTCTATGATCAACATGGATGATTTTAAGGATGGAAATTTATTTTAAAATGTAGAAACCTTGGCAAATCTTACTAATCCTTCATATATCAACTATAAATGTTTGGCTATATTTTTGTAAAAATATTCAAATTTCTAAGTATTTTATATAGTTTTTATAAAATTTTGGCAATTTTTAAGGTAAAATATTTTATCCTATAGAATTTGGGCAAATAATTTTTAAAATGGCGAATCTCATTTTTGGAAAAACCATGGAAAATTAGCCCATGAGTGAAATTTAGCCCCTAAAATCATCCCTGTCATTGATCAACCCCTTGAGGTTCCACTAGACCTCTTGGACTATTCTTCATATCTCTATGACAACCATGCTTGTATCTAGTACTATTCATGTGGTATGGTCCTCCTCTATGCCTCTCTTATGGTTATAAGGGATTCTATATAGATAAATTGGACTTACATCTATAATATTGGCACACATTTTTTCATTAGAATTACATACCAAAAATTTATATACATGTAAAACCCTAAAAATTGAATAATATACAAATATAGAAACATTAAAAGATACTAAATAAAATGATATATTGTTCTTAGCAATGGGGCCCCATTGGGCTCTAGGATATAGTGCTATCTCATTATCATGTCAAAAGTAAATCCTTGCATAAGGGTAGTCATTGATACAAATTATCTACTCAAACCACCAATCAAAGAATTCATACAAGAAGGCATGTGTGACTTGGCCTCTCCCCATCCTATATAGGAGATGTATCCATCTAGTCATCTTGGGATCTCTCAACCCAATCAGTGGTACAAATATTCATGGGCACATAACTAGGAGTCTCTCCAATAAGAAAGAACACAAAATACTCTGATAGCTTAATTTATTCTACCTCCCTAACCTACAAGTTGTTAGTTAGCCTTTCAAATTGATGAAAGGACCCATGGAACAATCAAATTTTATTAGTCTAATTGTCATAGTGGATTAGTGCACAAGAGAATATGTGTGGTGTTGCAGTCATTGATATCTATGTAATGGTCTTTAGGCTCAAATCCTAGATGGAACCTATGGGAACTTGGTTACTTACTTTTCATGTACATGTTTCATAGTAAGTGTTAGGGTAATTTGTAAATGTGTTAGCAGCCTCCCCTCTACAACCTCCTTTCAGGATCATCAACTCACCTCACTGGGATAATCTTATCAGGAAGTATATATCCTCAAAATCTATATTTAGGGTCTCATCATCAAGATAAAATGCATCATGATTAGGATTTGAATATCCTACCAACCTCTATAGTAGTTGGTTCTAGCTCCAAATGTTTGGACACTAGAAGAATTTCAAGAGTCCACAATCATGAAGGGTATATATAACTATTTGGTTCTCAAGTGTAATGGTTTCATCCTCCTCATCTATATTTCTTTCCACACTACTAGCATATTGATGATGTCTACAAGGTCAATGAAACAATTTAGATTTAGTGACATTTCATGATTTTTTTTTTTCATTTTTTATGAGGTGCACTACTTTATTTACCAACAATGATCCAAAATGGATCTGAAGAAGCAAATGGTTGTCTAACTAAGTACCTAGAAATGTAATTCATAAATTAATGAATATTAGATAAGACATAAAATACAATGCAATGTAAAATTAAATGAGACAAATTAGATGAAAAATAAAGAATTAAAAAAAAATGAAAATAGGAGAAAAAGACCAAGGAATGAGAAATGAAAGGTCGGTCCTATTAGCCTTGCCACTACCCCATATCTCCCTATTTCTTCTTGTAGTTTCACTCTTAGAGGGATTTTGGATTATCACTGGCCAAAGAGAGAGTCATGGGCTACAATGTAACTAAAGATTTACAAAATAAGATTAAGCAACAATTCAAAGCCAGTTTTCCCATTTGGGTTTCTAGGGATATCATGTCTTTGTGTATGGATTTCTTTGTGGTTATGGAGTAATTCTTGTGAGTGAAATGATTCTCTTATTTTTCTTAACATGTTGCATGTATTCATAATTGTTTAGAGAATCCATGGTATTAATAATTATTTGTCGATGTTTCAGATCCATATTAGGACACAAAGCCAAGGAGAAAAGATGAGAAGAGCAACAATAAATATTAGAGAACTAAAGGAATAGGAAACCTAAGATGTCATATTTAAGGAGAACATGATGAAAACCCCTAAAATTCAAATCTACTATTAAGGTATAAGCCCTAATATCAATGGTATTAAGTATGAATCTTAATGAACCCCAATATTAATAGTATTTAAGGAATATAACCCTAAATTTAATGATAATATTTAATGATAGTATTAATAGTTTATTAATATTGTTCATAATACTAAGAAAAAACCTTAGAATTAATAGTATTAAGACTGAATCCTAAATTTACTAATACTAAGTAATAAACCCTAACGTTAATCTTAAAAATAATAATGATACTATTATTAATAGTATTATTAAAGGTACTAAGTATAAAATTTACCTTTAATACTAAGGTTAATGTTAGAATTAATATCATTAGTATTGTTAATACTATTAAAATTATTAGTATTATGAATAGAATTAACTATATATATATATAGTAATATGTGTTTGTCATTAATGTATAGGAATAAACCTTAGCATTAATGTTGATATTAATGATAGTATTAATAAAGGTCTAGAAAAAATTATGATAGTATTAATAAAGGTCCAGAAAAATTATTGATATTAATGATAGTATTAATAAAGGTCTAGAAAAAATTATGATAGTATTAATAAAGGTCCAGAAAAATTATTAATATATAAGGATAAACTTTAACATTAATATTAATGAAAGTATTAATAATAGTAATAGTCTTCATAGTATTAAGAAAAAACCGTAGAATTAATAGTATTAAGGTTGAACCCTAAAATTAATAATAATAAGTTATAAACCCTCACATTAATCTTAAAAATAATAATGGTATTATTATTAGTATTATTAAAGGTATTAACCATAATCTCTACTTTTAATAATAAGGTTAATGCTATTATTAATATTATTAGTATTGTTAGTGTTATTAAAATTATTAGTATTATGAGTAGTATTAAAAAATTTAGTATTATGAATAATATTAAGTATAAGCCCTATCATCAATATTAAAATTAGCATTAATGTTATTAATATTAAGTTAAAATTTCTAATATTACTACTAAGATTAATATTGGTATTAAGATAATTAGTAAGCATAAACCCTATCATTAATATAATTGTTGATATAGGAATCAATATTATTAATATTAATACTATTCAAAGTAATGTTATTAATATTAAAGGGGATATCTTAGGTTTTCTCTTCCTTTCATTCTATTTATTGTTGTTGTTTTCATATTTCCTCCTTGACTTTGTGTCGTGAAGATGGATCCATTTTTGATATGGATCCAAAACGTCTACAAACAATTATTAATATTGTGGATTCTCCAAACAATTCTGAAAAACAACTTTGACCACTAAAATCTTAAAAGCAATGTTGCATGTAGTTAAATTGATGGTTAAAATGGATAATTCCCCATTATATTTATGTTTTCTTTTCTTAGAAATTCATTTTCTTATATACATTATAATTCCAATGGCTCCCTCTTAATTTTAATGTTGTGAAGATTCATTTAATAGAAATGCTTTGAATTCTAGTTCATGTTTTCATTACTCTTGTCCATTAAAGAATCCTAATAACGTTGGAATGAACACCATTGGTTTATCTCTAAGATTCAACATCAATGGCTTAGATGATATGGCTATTGCACTATTGTATAGAGTTTCCAATTCTATGTTTTCTTGTTCAATTGATTGTTGTAGAAGAGAAAAAAAAAAGTAATTGTTGCTTGCCATGGCTACCGCAGGCCATATTCTTACTTTTTGAAGATTCAATTACTATATGTAGTCATTACAGAGACCATGCATTTCTTAGCAAGCAATTGAAACCTCTCCATAGGCCATACACAACATTCTAAGTGTTTGGAGGTCATACACACCACCATATAGGCTATATGCATTCCATTCAAGCAATATGACCATTTATTTTGGTTGTACATTGGGATGATACTTGAGGTTATTTAATTAATCAAAGGAATTATTGATTAATCCCTTACATTCAGATCATTTGACATTTAGTGGTTGGTATTTTCCTTCTCTAATTGTTGGAGCTATCTATATATCCATTGCAATATGTCTTGTATTAGAATGTTTGCATAGTTATAGTAGTGTTGAACTTAATTGTCATCAAGAACGCATTAGGCAATGGATAATGATATAGTATTGATATTGGCTTGACAACAATGGTAATTGATACATTTCCTTTCTTGGAAAATTTAAAGATTTTTTTTTTATCAAGGGTAATTAAATACCTAAATGTTGGTCTAAATTGGGATAGACCCATATGTGCATCCATTCTTAGATCAATACATATTAGTTTGGGTGTTTTAATTAACCAATAAGAGAGGATTCCACCTCCAATAACTTATGGTTGCTTTGGTCAATGCATTTTGTCTTCATTCATGTCATTATAGTCATTGTGAAGGATACATACATATAGAGATGATGATTGCTTGTATTAAATCTTGAATTGAAGGTTGGTTACATACATATAGTAGTTGCATCTGAAGGATCATTGAGTTGAGTTCATTGGTTATCAAACACTGCATATCAAGCTATTAGTATTGTTCATTTTGTGTGGAAACAAGTCTAGATAATGTGCATTGTTATATTAACATGGAAGATGTTTATTTGCTATTAACAATAGAAGAAGAGTCACTTGAACTCATTGATGGTTATTATTGTCATATGGTACCAAATTGGTAACCAAGAATTGAACCCAAAACTAAGTAGAGCCTTCATGTCCATATAAAAATCAAAGAAACATAGTCTCAGGCTTGATCATCTTGATAAATTTAGTTCAGTTGCATATCAATGTGCAAATGAGTTGCACCAAAGACATAGTTCTTAGTGACATATTATTTGCAAAGTATTGGTTTTTATTGGCTTGGTTACTATTGCATTATTAGTTGGTTGATGTGTGTAGGTTACACTAGAAAGTGGTCCATACATCTAATCTTCAAAAGTAGTTGCACTCAAAATTGAATAGAGAACAAAATACTTGTATCCATTCAAATAATAGAGATATTTTATTAAGTTAGAGAAACAAAGATCAAAAAGTTGATTACACAAATTATATGTGTTGGAGAAGAAAGTGGGATATAAATCCTTCATTTATAGATAAAAAAACTAAATGTGCTCATGATTGTCCCTAAGAACAATCATGAACAAGGCCTTATGCAAGTGACTCACAATAAAGAATACTCCTAAGCACATATATATATAAAATTTAAAAGAGTTGTATATTGGAAAATAAAATAAAATAAATTGAAAAAATAATCACTTAAACGAAATAGCATGAGATTGTGAAGTATCTAGTCCACACGAAATCAAAATCGGTATGATTCTCCCAAAATCCATTTATGCAAGTGACCCACAAAAAAGAATACTCCTAAACACACATATATAAAATTTAAAAGAGTTGTATATTGGAAAATAAAATAAATAAATAAAAAATCACTTAAATGAAATAGCATGAGATAGTGAAGTATCTAGTCCACATGAAATCAAAATCGGTCTGATTCTCCCAAAATCCATCATAGTTTGGGGTAAAAATTTTGTTTTTTTCATGTAATTTGTAAATTTTTTAAATGAAATGGTAAAAATGACTTTTTAAATTTATTTAATCAATTTTTAACCATATTTTGCTATGAGAAGTGATTTTTTGTGCCATTTTTCTTGTTGATTTCATTTTATTAACTAATTTTACCCCAAGTAAGTTGTTTATATAGTTTGTGGGCGTAAGGAAGCCATTAAGTGGTATTCATTTGGAATTTTTTAGGCTAATTTATTTAGATCTTGAGATAAATGACTCTAGACTGGGATGTAGAGATAGGTACTTTTGCCTTGCATTTTGCATTGTCATCCTTCTTTTGCATCATTGTGCCTTAGGATTGAAGATACCAAGTTGTGACATTTAACTCATTCATATTCATCATTTGTTTTCATTTGAGTAGTAGAGTTTACATATCATGGGTTTACCTAGTTAGAACCTTATTTTCATTTTTTCACCTATGCTAAGTCTTTCTCATAGGCTCACGAGCCCTATTAGTCATCCCATGACTTCAAGTTCAAAACTACATGATTATTTCTCATATTTTTCTATCCAATTTCTTAGTGGAATCCCATCATTGTGATAGATTTTCATTTGCATTTCATATTGTTACATATATTCTTTTTCCTAATGACTTGTTGCAAACTATTGACTACCCTCACATTCACTTTTATCATTCATTGTTTTCTTTCATTGTTCATGCATTTAAAACCTTGTCCTTGGAGGATACCTACTTATTCATGGTCCATTAACTATACAACACCTTTTTTACTTTTATTTTTGAATAGGTCTATTTTATGTGCTCAGAACACATAGTTTCATGCCCTACGAC
>JZKD02S0385709.1:181280-202191 GCA_000966675.3 Picea glauca
TGAATCTACCAATGAAGATGATGATGAATACACATCAGAGCAGGAATTGTTCTGAGCCATCTGGCTTAGAGACTCCCAAGTAATATGAATATTAGACAGGGGGATTCTATGCGATAGCTGTGACAGACCAAAGAACCATCCTTCGAATAGCTTGTAGAGTTTGAGAAGATAGATTCAGAGAAATTAGTTAGCAGAAGTACAATTTGATAGATTAATCAAGACTTCATGATAGTATAGTGATAAATGGGTCAGCATTATGGACAATTGTGCAAGTAGAGTCTTGGACAATATGGGCAAAGATGGATTCGTAACAACACTTAGCAAGTTTGGATAGATATATGATATTGGATGACATAATGGATTCATAGATTGGTTCAAAGAGTGGTTCAAAGAAAAATGAACATTATCATAATGGATGATAATTACACAGGAAATGGCTCGAACAATGCTAATGGATTCCAAATTGACAGATATTTTTTGGACACATGCAGTGCATACATCAGGTCACATTCAAAACAGAGTAATGCTTAGAAACAACAATGACAAAACTCCCTACAAACTATGGAAAGGAAGCGCAGACAACAACCTCTACATCAAGGTAACTCAAGGTAATATTTTATTAATTGAAATTTATGTTGTTGATATTGTTTTGGAAGTACTAATGACAGGTTAAGCAAGAAATTTGCAAAGGATATGCAGAATGAATTTGAAATGTCATTACTTGGAGGACTATCCTTCTTTTTGGGTCTTCATATATTATTGTCCTGTAGAAAGGGAATCAGGGAATCCAGAACTGCAAATAAAGAGGATTCTCCCTCCTTAGATTCACGGCAGCCCAGAATCGGTTGCGTCTCATCCGAAAGAGGAGAAAACCCCTGATGAACTTTCGCTAAGGAGATGGAAAGTGAAAGTACATGGTCAACAGGAAGGTAGGGTATAGTAAATTGAGAGTCAGAGATAGGTGGATCCCTTTGGGAACTAATCAACGTACTAACAGTAACACCCAAACCCCCCGACAACAGACTGTCAGGAGCAGGAGAGGATGGAGAATTTTGTGGCTTGTAAACAGGTAACCCCCTACCACCCCCCGAGCTCGGCTTCACGGAAGGGTGAAGAAAATTTAACTCTGAAGTAGAATTTAGTGCTTATTTTTCCAATAATGATAAAGTATTATATAGTGTTGGACAATATGATAGTAACTTACCCGTGAAAGTTACATCTCGTTTCGGCGAGGGTGTAGACTCCGTCAAGGGAACCCAATAATCAACTCCTGCTGAAACCACTTCGTCCTCTAAGTCCCCCAAGTCCCTATGAAGAGTAGTGTCTTCAGATACTTATCTTCCCCTCTACCCATACATGTACTTCTCAGATGTTCGGTATTATGACAAATGTTGTAGTGGAATGGGATTTTGAGATAGTCCAACCTCTGGACTATTCTACGACCCCTCCAATCAATTTCTAGTAGTTTAGGAAGTCCTTCGTGGATGTCCATCTCCACCAAAATTTTCCCCATTTTTCTATTTGGATCCATTAGAGTGGAATCGCCTAGGGAAATGAAGGATCCTAATGAATTACCTATCGCTTCCAGGGCAGCCACATTCCACAACTGTAGAGGTAATCCTGGGAGTAAGATCCATAAGTGTTAAAATTGGAAATACTTTGTTTCTGGGTTAAATGCAAAATGCCACCGCTTAATCATTAGACTGCTACCTCCAATCACCCATATCTGAGCTAACACCAATGTAGTGTCTTCAGGGGTATTACAGATGAATCCACCCACCCCTTGGTCAAATAAATAATCTCTGGGGTATAACCTAACACAATATTCTAGTTAAGTTCCACCCACTCTGGTAGATAAACTTTACACAAATATCTGTATGATAGTCTACCCACTAGCCCACAAAAAACCAAGCTACAGGTCTCAACAAGACCCACATCCAAGCCTAGCACCATCTTATGGACTAATTTCTTCTCCCTCCATAGTCTGCAACTAGAACCAGTAGTCCTAGCACCCTTTCCACCTTCTTTCAAGTGATTATAGATGTCACACACCCACTATGGTAACCTAGATTTTTCGTCTTTTTCTTCGAGGGACAGAATCCCCGAGACTTCTATAGGGCCTAGCGCAGACCCTCTCTTCCCTTATCCTCCTCCAAATGAACACAAGTTGGCCTTAGCACAAGTGCCTTTCACAAATCGCGAGTCAGGAATCGAGACTCTCGGCTCCCCTTTCTCGAAACACCGATACCCGAGATACTATACGGGTATGACTCCCTCCTCACTAGCGCCTGCTACATGTAACCATAGGCTAGGCCAAACACTAGCACCACTCGCAACCTCGCTAGTTGAGGTGTTGAGCTCCCATGCTCCTCCTTCGTGAATCCCCAAGACGCGAGAGGTCAATGTTGTGTGGACTCTGCCAAAGTGATGCACACATGCCACTTGTTAATCCCCGCTATACTCTACTCACGAGCTATGACACCACCGCCCGTCACACGAGACCTCGTCTCTCAGCATTTCGCGGCCTTAGCGATCAAGGTGCAACTTCTTCATCCTGTGAAAGCCCGAGCCATGATAAGTCAACATTGGGTTGAATCTTTCCCAGTGTGACACGTGTCCACCACCGGTCACCTACTTCCTAGGCTAAATACTAGCGCTACTCGCATCTCGCGACTTCACAAGTTGGAGTGTTGATCCCTCATGCTCCTCCTTCGTGAGTTCTCGAGATACGATAAGTCAACAATGGGTTGAATCCTTCCCAAGCGACATGTGTCCATCACCTGTCACCTGTTCCCACCTTTCTCTAGGCGCTTGTTGTTATGCCACCTATCAACCATGTGGTCCCCACTTACGGATGGATCATGTGTTTGCACGAGCCCTCGGCACTTGACACTTCACAACTTCTACAATCGAAAAGAAACTCTCTCAAGTTCTGAACCCTCGATAGGCGATAACCACGAAAGTTCTGATCCCATAGTTCTCTCGTTGCCTAGATCCAACGGTCATGGTCACGTCGCGATATTGTGAATCGTGAGTTCATGCAGCCCTACCCTTGACCACTCCAAGTCACAAGTCAACGAAATGATACTCTCCTGCCTATACAAAGGCTAAGATCAACGGTCAATAAGGCTCTATCAGATCCTTGGATCTACGGTCCTAGATCCCATTGCTACTTGCGAAGGCTGAAAGGGTCGAGGTGTTAACATCTACGCTCCTTCTCTAGATCCATCGGTCTTGAAAGATCTGGGGTATTCCTGAAAGGATTCCGACCATTCGTCTACCAAATGATAGGGTATTATCTCATTATATAATTTGGCTCACTATCCCTTCTGAGATTGAATCACGAAATTCAACTTCTCGGGGCTTCAAACTCCCATGACTCCGAGACCTTAGAGAGCTATCCTTCCTTTCATAAGGTTTCCAGACCCGGATCACATGAACCTTCAGATGGTTCTTGGGAAATCATCCCAAATCTTAGTTGAGTCTCTGGGTAAAGGTTCGGCACGGTTCCAAGGTTTATGGGGTAATCCCCGGAGAAGAGTACTCTCAAGGGGCTTTCCCGGAACATTACGAGAGTCGAGAAAACAAGACAATTCTTGGTGGAGAGAACTCATGCCCCAAAATTAATAATTTGAAAAGAAACCAACGATGGTATGTAAGCATACACATACATCCATTATTTCCATTTTAAAACACCAGGCAATCATTCTACATAGAAATTATTATGGGCATATAAACATAAGCATGTATTCATGATATTCAGTTCGAAATACAAGGTATAAAACACTTATTAGATATACTAGGCATTATGCAACTACTGAGAGGGGTGCTCATTTCCACCCAACCATAGGCTCAGTGACTCCAAACCAATTTACCACTAGCCACCCCTGAGCTAGACCATGATGCTTTGAGGTTCAGTCTCCTACTTCCAGCTCAACAGAAATCAAGGATGAAGGTTACTCTTCTTCTCCTGATACTGGAAAAAAATCTAGGACGAAGGTTACTCTCCTTCTCCTGGTATTCATAACTCCTTGCATTTCCAGGTTTTCTCCAGTTCTCTTCCACGATCCCTCATCGTGCGCGATGCTCTCTCTCCCACCACATTTCTTCTCTTGCCAATTTTTTTCTGCAAGGTTGCGTGTGGCACGAATTCCGTCATTCGTGGTCCGGTCTGAGGGCTGTTACAGATGGGAAGTTCACCCCCATCCCCTCATTAACTCTTGAGGAGCCTCCCCACCTACCAATCTAACGAGAAATCCATTCCAGGATCAGAGAGCTACTTTGGTTTGTGAGCAAGTATAAACCAGTACGGTACTGGCTCGGTGGAAGTTAACACAACCATTCTAGGTCCCTTCCACCACCTCTCATTAGCCATCGTGGTCTATTTTAGCACATCCCCCTCTCAGCAGTCATGCAACACATATTCATTATATAATTTACATTCATCGACCTTTTATGCAAAGGTCCGTCAAATCAAACATTCACATCTTTGAGTTTGCCATAGTTCTTGGCCAACACAATTGTTTTTACAGACTGGGGGAAACAAGGTGTTACAATTCCCTCATCCTTAAAGGAACATCATCCTCAATGTTCTATATATCAATATGACGTGTATGTTCAGAAGTAAACAAAATCAGATATGCATGTTTCATGACATCTTCCATTTCCCACGTAGCCTCATCTGGGCCAAAATGTTTCCACTGCACCTTGACCTGTGTAATGGTTCAGTTCTTGAGTGGGGTTTGCTTTTTGTCGAGTATGCATTGAGGTTCTAGCAAGAATTCTCCCTCCGTTTCCACCTAGATCACAGACCAGTCAATTATATGATTAGAATCATGTACATATCTCTTCAATAATGAAACATGGAAAACATTATGTGCTTTTACTATGGGAGGAAGTGCTAGCCTATAGGCTACAGGCCCACTCTATCTAGAACTTCAAATGGTCCAAAATACCAAGGTGCCAACTTGGCACAAGATCCCATCCTCAGATAACTCTTCTTGGGCCTAACTCTGAGATATACATGGTCTCCCGTCTTGAATTCTCTCGGAGTTCTCTTTCGGTCGACGTAACTTTTCTGTCTGTTCTGAGCGACCTTTAGATTTTGTTTTATCTGAGTCACTTGTTGTTCCATTTATTTCAACATGTCGGGTCCAATAGTAACTATTTTCACGGGATTACTCCAACTAACTGGAGTATTGCACAGTCTACCATAGAGGACTTTGAAAGGGCTCATCTTCAGGGATTCTTGATAGCCATTGTTGTAGGTGAATTCCACTAGTGGCAGGAAATATTCCCACTTCTTGGGTTGATGCATTACATGCATTATTAGCATGTCTTCCAATATTTGGTTCACTCTTTCTGTATGTCCATCGGTTTGAGGATGATAGGCGGTGCTAAACAATAATTTGGTCTCTAGACCAGACATCAAGGATTTCCAAAATTTGGAAGTAAATTTCGTGTCTCTGTCAGACACGGTCTCTTTAGGCATACCATATAGTCTGAATTTCTCCTTCATGAATATGCTGGAAATATCTATTTCCTTGCAAGTTGATTTGACGGGGATAAAATGGGAAGACTTGCTCAATTTATCCACCACTACTATGATGGCATCATTCTGTTTGGTCGATGTTGGTAATCCGGTGATGAAGTCCATGGAAATGATTTCCCACTTCCATTCCGGGATTGGTAGAGGTTGTAATAATCTTGTTGGGTGTCGGTGTTCTACTTTAACCTGTTGGAATTTTATGCATTTGTCTAAGTACTCATCTATGTCTTTCTTCAATCTAGGGCAATAGAATTGTTTCCTGGTGGTTGTGATCATCTTCTGGTATCCAGAATGACCAGTATATGGTCTTTTATGCAATTCATCCATTATGAACCTCTGCAAGTCATCACATTCTGGAATATACAATCTATTTTTATAAGTTAGCAGACCTCCATCTATCATATGGTAGCCTTCATACTTTATTCCTGTGTGTTCTTGCTCCAGGTACGAGGTCACAGTCTAGAAGAATGTGTCTATTTCTTGTGCATTCCTGAATCTTTCCTTGACATTCGTCTCACAGGTGCTCACCACTGCCATATGAATTGTTTTCATACTTCTACTAAGGGCATCGACCACCTTATTTTCCTTTCCCTTGATATGTTTGATTTCAAAATCAAACTCACTAAGAAGGGCCATCCACCTAGCTTGTATAGCATTGAGTTTTGGTTGGTCAAATAGATATCGAAATCCACAGTGGTCTGTCATAAGTATAAATTTTCTTCCCAGGAGGTTATGCCTCCACATTTTTAAGGCGTGCACTATGGCAGCCAGTTCTAGATCATGGGTCACATAGTTGACTTCGTGCTCATTCAATTTTTGGGATTCATAGTAGACTACACTTCCTCCTTGCATAAGGACTCCTCCGATCCCTTCCTTGCAGGCTTCTGTGAACACGAGGAAGTCAGCTTCGGGATCGACGATATTCAACATGCGTGGGTCAGTAGATGTCTTAGGGATTGAAATATTTCTTCACATTCTTGTGTCCACGTGAATTTATCTCCCTTCTTCTAGAGGGCAGTGATTGGACAACCAATCTTAGAGAATCCTTTTATAAATCTCCTATAGTATCCTGCTAAGCCCATAAAGGATATGATATCTAAAACATCCTTTGGGGTAGGCCATTCCATGATAGGCCTAATCTTGTCAGGGTCTACTGCTACTCCTTCTTCAGATATGACATGGCCCAAGTAATGTATTTTCTTCTGGAAAAAGTCGCACTTGCTAAATTTGGCATAGAGTTGATGTTCTCTTAGCACTTGAAGCACGAGTCTAAGATGTTCCTCATGTTCCTCTCTATTCTTGGACTAAATTAATATATCGTCAATAAAAGCCAGTACAAATTTGTCTAGGAATTTGCTGAGCACATTGTTCACCAATCACATAAAAGTGGCAGGGGCATTGGTTAATCCGAATGGTACTACCACAAACTCATAGTGACCATATCTCGTCCTGAAGGCAGTTTTGTGGATGTCTTCACCCTTGATTCAGACTTGATGGTATCCAGATCTCAAATCAATCTTTGAGAAGATGGAAGCACCTCCCAATTGATCAAATAGGTCATTGATCCTAGGTAAGGGGTACTTTTTCTTTATGGTTACCTTGTTTAGTTGTCTATAATCTATGCATAGTCGGAGGGTACCATCTTTCTTCTTTACAAACAGAACTGGTGCTCCCCATGGAGACATGTTGGGCCGGATATAGACTTTGTCCATCATTTCTTTTAGTTGTAATTTAAGCTCAACTAGCTCGGGTGTGCTCATCCTGTAGGGTGTCCTAGACACTGGCACCGCTCCCGGTGAAAGTTCTATCGAGAAGTCAATGTCCCTTCTCGGAGGTAGACCCAATACCTCTTCCAAAAATACATCTCTATATTCTCTTAGTGTGGGGTGGTCTTTGAGGCTTGGTTTGTCATCTTCAATTGATTCCAACACCTGTATCGCATAAAGTAGACATCCCTTTCTACAATACTTTCTCATTTGAAGGGATAATATTCGTCTCACCGAGATAGGTTTTTGGATCCCTTGAAGGGTTATCCTTCTTCCTTCTTCACCTACACATTCTAAATTTTTTATGGTAATAGTCCATTCTGGCTTTATATGTGGCTAGCCAGTCCATTCCAATCAACAGGTCATATGATCCTAGGGGTAGTATGTTAAGGGTTGCTTGGGTGGGGAATTCACCCATAGTGAATTGGCAAGCTAATATGACCTCCGCTACCTTTCTTTTGGTGCCAGTGGCTAACTATACCAACCATGGCTTGGCATGTTTATGTGGCTATAATTTACACTTATCAACAGCCTTAGGAGCTATATAACTCAAATTTGAACCAAGGTCAATTAGAATAGACACTAGATGGTTGGTGATCATACCTTCCATCTCCACCACTCAAGCTTGGTGGTCAGCTTGTTTATTATCCAAGGTTGCATAAATTTGTGGCACACTCATGGCCACGTCATTGATGGTGGTAGCTTCTTGAACATTGTAAATTTCTCGACTATTCTATTATCGGTGCGGGCAATCCCTTAGTAGATGTTCTTCTCCACAACCCCAACATTTCAAGGGTTCTCTCCTTGGGTTATCAATCTTTCCTGGGGTAGACCCAAAAGGTTTATTTCCTCTCTGAGAGGGGAAATTATGTTGGTGTACACTTCGGGTTGGGAAGCTCATCCTTGAGTCCTTCTTATAGTTTTTAAATCTTGGGGATTTAAACCCCTTTTTCTGGAATCCTGAACTATTCTTTTGCTTCCAGTTTTTGCGAGGTTTTGTCCGATGCCCCAGTTGTTCGTAACAATATCTTTCCTTTTGGATAGTTTCTTCTAGGGTCTTTGGCTCGTCAAACTCAATCCTATTCTGATAGTCCTTAGGTAGTCCACTGATGAATCGTTGCACCTTTGCCTTCTCTGCTTTTATATAGGGTACGTACCTTAGCAATTCGAGGAATCTGTTGACATATTCCTCTATGGTGCGTTGCCCCAGTTTGAGTTCATAGAATTCCTTAGTCTTTTCATCGAAATAATTTTCCGAGAGATACTTCTTTCTGAAGTATTTCTCAAACCGTTCCCAAGATAGGCCCTCTTTGTGAATCCATTTTACATTCTTAAGGTCTTCCCACCAAATGGAAGCCTTTCCATTCAAGTTGAAAGTGGCTACTCGGGCCTTCAAATTTTCTGAGAAGTCATGGAATCTAAAATACTTCTTTAGTCCAAGCATCCAGGCCTCCGCTTCCTCGCCTTTATTTATTTCACCATCAAAAGAGGGTGTTTTGGCCTTCTTGAATTCTTCGTGACTTTTGGAATTCTTTCGCTTCTTCCATTTTATTCGGGAATAGGAACTAGTTCTGCTACTAGAAGATCCCTTCGAGTCACCAGTTTCATTTCCAGAGGAATCGTCCGACACTTGTCCCTTATCTTTGGGGTGGACCTTTCTCGAGGTTCTCTTCCCAGTCTGGCCACTTAAAAGACCACATTTCCATATCTCAGGTGGACTTTGACTTTTCTTTGTCTGTCGTTGGTCTGCGTGACTGGTGTCAGGTTCATGCTGCAATTGTCTTTGTATGTCAGATAAACTCTGCAGCAAGACTGCATTAATTTATGTCTGCTTCTCTTGCTCTTTTATCAACCTCTCGTTGTTGGCCTTGCAGCTCTGTAGTTTGACCATGAGGCTTCTCACAGTCTTAGCTAGATCAGGAGGGGTCTCTACCACTCTCCTTTTGTCAGACTCTTCATCTCTGTTGTGGGATCCATCCCCCACTTCATGGTGCATCACCATTCTATGCGTCTGCAGTTTCCCGCAGTTCATCGTCCACTTGTTGTGCAAGAAAAACACTTATTGTTAGTCAACATTATATTCATTCACAATCAGTGCATAATTCATATTTTTCAAATGCATACACACAATAGGAATTTTCATTCTTAACTTCGGCTTTTGCTAAAGGGGTTAAGATAGAGGGTTACTCCTTTTAAGAGTACTTCAAATGGAGTTTCTGTGCAACTCATTCATGAGCCCAAGCAGGCCAAGTGTTGTAACCATGCTCTGATACCAATTTGTCACACACCCACTATGGTAACCTAGATTTTTCATCTTTTACTTCGAGGGACAGAATCCCTGAGACTTCTATGGGGCCTAGCACAGACCCTCGCTTCCCTTATCCTCCTCCAAACGACCACAAGCTAGCCTTAGCAAAAGTTCCTATTGTAACTCGCGAGTTGGGAATCAATACTCTCGACTCCCCTTTCTCCAAACACCAATACCCAAGATAATATACGGGTATGGCTCCCTCCTCACTAGCGCCTACTACATGTAACCGTAGGCTAGGCCAAACACTAGCACCACTCGCAACCTCGTCAGTTGAGGTGTTGAGCTCTCGTGCTCCTCCATCGTGAATTCCCGAGACGCGAGAGGTCAATGTTGCATGGACTCTGCCAAAGCGACGTGCACACACCACTTGTTAATCCCCGCTATACTCTACTCACGAGATGTGATGTTGTCGCCAGTCGCACGAGACCTCGGCTCTCGGTGTTTCGCAGCCTTAGCAATCAAGGTGCAACTTCTTCATCCTGCAAAAGCCCAAGCCACGATAAGTCAACAACTCTTTCTCAGTGTGACACGTGTCCACCACCGGTCACCCGCTACCTAGGCTAAATACTAGTGCTACTTGCATCTCACGACTTTGTGAGTTGGAGTGTTGAGCCCTCATGCTCCTCCTACGCGAGTTCCCGAGATACGATAAGTCAAAAATGGGTTGACTCCTTCCCAGGCAACATGTGTCCATCACCTGTCACCCGTTCCCACCTTTCTCTGGGTGCTTGTTGGTACCCCACCTGTCAACCATGTGGTCCCCACTTACGTATGGGTCATGTGTTTGCACGAGCCCTTGGCACTCAGCACTTCGTGACTTCTACAATCGAAAAGAAACTCTCTCAAGTTTCGAACCCCCAATAGGCGATAACCACGAAAGTTTTGATCCCACGGTTCTCCTGTGGCCTGGATCCAACGGTCACAATCATGTTGTTATTTTGCGAATCGTAAGCTCATGCAGCCCTACCCTTGACCACTCCAAGTCATGATTCAGTGAAATTCTACTCTCCTGCCTATATAAAGGCTAAGATCGATAGTCAATAAGGCTCCGTCAGATCCTTGGATCTACGGTCCTAGATCCCATCGCTACTTGCGAAGGTTGAAAGGGTTGAGGTGTTAACGCCTACGCTCCTTCTCTAGATCCATCAGTCTCGAAAAATCTAGGGTATCCCCAAAAGGATTCTGAATGTTCGTCTACCAAATGATAGGGTATTCTCTCATTCTATAATTGGGCTCTCTATCCCTTCTGAGCTTGAATCACGAAATTCAACTTCTCGAGGCTTCAAACTCCCACGACTCCGAGACCTTAGAGAGCTATCCTTCCTTGCATAAGGTTTCTAGACCTGGATCACATGAACCTTCAGACGGTTCTTGGGAAATCATCCCAAATCTTAGTCGAGTCTCTAGGTAAAGGTTCGACACAGTTCCAAGGTTTATGGGGTAATCCCCAGAGAAGAGTACTCTCGAGGGGCTTTCCTGGAACATTATGAGAGTCGAGCAAACAAGACAATTCTTGGTGGAGTGAATTCATGCGCCAAACTTAATCATTTTCACATAAACCAAAGATGGTATGTAAGCATACACATACATCCATTATTTCCAGTTTAAAACACCAGGCAATCATTCTACACGGAAATTATTATGGGCATATAAACATAAACATTTATTCATGATATTCAGTTCGAAATGCAAGGTATAAAACACTTATCAGATCTACCAGGCATGATGCAACTATTGATATTTCCACCCAACCATAGGCTCAGTGACTCCAAACGGATTTACCACTAGCCACTCCCGAGCTAGAACACGATGCTTTGAGGTTCAGTCTCCTACTTCCAGCTCAATAGAAATCAAGGACGAAGGTTACTCTCCTTCTCTTGGTATTTAGAACTCCCTGCATTTCCAGGGTTTCTCCAATTCTCTTCCACAATCCCTCTTCGCGCACGATGCTCTCTCTCCCACCACATTTCCTGTCTTGCCAATTTTTGTCTGCAAGGTTGTGTGTGGCGCGAATTCCGTCATCCGTGGTCAGGTCTAAGGGATGTTACGGATGGGAGGTTCACCCCCATCCCCTCATTAACTCTTGAGGATCCTCCCCACCTACCAATCTGACGGGAAATCCATTATAGGATCAGAGAGCTACTTTGGTTTGTGAGAAAGTATAAACCAGTACGGTACTAGCTCGGTGGAAGTTAACGCAACCATTCAAGGTCCCTTCCACCACCTCTCATTAGCCATCGTGGTATATTTTATCACATCCCCCTCTCAACAATCATGCAACACATATTCATTATATAATTTACATTCATCGACCTTTTATGCAAAGGTTCGTCAAATCAAACATTCACATCTTTGAGTTTTCCATAGTTCTTGGCCAACATAGTTATTTTTACAGACTAGGGGAAACAAGATGTTACAATAGACAGTCTTACCCTTATCCCTAGCTTCAAGAGACTGAGTCACAATATGTATCTCTGACACTTGTCGAAACCCAGAAGGAGATCACAAATATTCTGCAAAAGATAAAGCAGGATCTGAGCTATGGGAGGAATGCGAAAGTGGTGGTAGTTGGGGTTTCTTTGAAAGAGTGTTAATGGTGTCAGTACATATGACCACTGAATCCACCTAGTCGAAAATACCTTCAGCCTTCTAAAATACCTTTTTTATCTCCTCTAAATGGATTTAGGGACTTATTGTGAGATTTTCTCTAGTATTGTGTTTATCCTCTATCTGTCTAAGATTTGAAACACCTCTAGTTTTGAGTATTATTTGGTGTTTTTAAGGTGAAAAATAAATAATTTTCAAAGAAATTTTCTGTTAATAGAGTATATATTTATGTGGTCCCTATTTTTTCATATTTACCATATTTTTTTACACTATAGATTAAGAAAAAAGTCAAGAAAGTGTTGATTTATTTTGAAGAACTTTTCCTTTTGAACATTTATTTTCAATTGCATTTCCATTTTATGATATCAAACAACAAGAGAACAAATTGCACACCTTATTAAGTAACATATGCAATATTGCATGATTGATGATATTCATTAATAAAAATAACTTAGACTTCTCTTCTTTTGGTTTAGAACACCAATATTAGATTGGCCTTATTATTTTATATTTTATATTTTTATTCTTAATACTTTCTCATGTGAAGTTGGGGTTATTTTAATTTATTTTAATAAAATTAACCTTGAGACACTTAGGAAAAATAAGAGTAATGATTACTTAATTGATTGACAATTGCTTTAAATTAACACGTGTGACATATGTGCTCCATCTTCTCTAAGAAGTTCCCTTGTCTCTTGAGATTGATCACTTCCATTTGGTGATCGTTCCCCTTTGATAGGAATCCTTTTAGAAACTTATCATAGTTCACCATGTATAGTGTTTCAAGGAATACAAACATTTTTCCACCTTGAAGTATCAACGATATTATCATGGATATGCTCTACCTCCCAAAATTGACCATAGGAATTTTGATTTGGGTGCTTTATACTTTAGGTCAAACTAATATCCATCCCCTTTCTTCACAAAATGATAACTTGGACCTATATATTTCTTCCCAACTTCTTCAAAATTTGGCCCCTAGCCAACCCAATAACCATGGATCATCCAACAACAAGAAAAGGAAGTATAAGAAGCATAAGTTTAGGAACCAAAAGTAAGGGAGAAATTATCATAATATTGAGGGTAATTACAATGACAACCAAGGTAAAAAACAATGTAAATAAGAGAATACACTTAAACATCCTTGTATTATATGCTAGGATCATTCGATCACATATGCTTAGATTTTTCAAAAATTTGATAATTGAGCATACATTTTCCTAATTAAACAATCCCACAATAGCTTGCACTTTTTCAATAACCCTCCTCTCTAAATGAACCCATATTTAATATTTTTTAGGATCCACTTGCTTTGACCTCTTTTTTTCCCAACAACAAGGTAAACTATCCTCATAACCTGTCTAGCTCAATGTTAATATGGAATCATCTAGTTAAGCAAGAACCTGTTCCACTTTTAGTGGCCCATCACCCATTATATCTTCTCACTTTAAGGAAAATTAAAGTTCAAACTCTTAAAATTATAAGGCTATTACACTTGAATTGGACAAACTTTAGAGCCATGTATCCATTCATCCAACCTTTTCTAGATTAGGGTCCTTGTTCAAAATCAATTCATGATTCATTAATGCATCATGGATGAAGGAACCTCATGTGCTATTTCTTTTTTTTTTGTGATAGTTTCATATTCTCTTGCATTTGTCCTATTGATTACTAAGTTGCGGGAAGTTGATAATAAACCATTTGAATCAGTAGGAATTGTGCCTCATCTCCTCATTGAGTTAGGTGGTCCTATTTTTCTAGTCGATGTAATAATTATAATCGTTCTAATGGACTTAAATCTACTCTTTGGGCACGATTACATGTATTCATTGAAATTCATGGTGTCTTCACTTTTTTATGTGAGAAAATTTCCACATGAATGACACATTATCACCATTGACCATCCCCCATGATATAATTGATCTGAATTGGATTATTATATTATTGTTCATCTATATCGATGCTTTTAGAGTGGAAAAAAATGGAGGAATCATCTTGTAGGGCCATTTTAGTGGCAGGTCCCAGTTTCAAAAATTGGGGACTGAAACCTTCTAGGGTCGTTTTGAGGCATTAAATGGATTTTTTTGGGGTTTCGATGTTTGAAATTTATGCATACCACCTTGACAGTGTTCTACACTCTGATACCTTTCCAATGGTGTAGATCGTGCGTTAATATGAGTTTGTATGAAAACGTTCTTCCTCCCACAAGTTGGCCTACCGTGTTGACCACCATGGTACGAGAGGATGCCACATCAGACCCCATTTCTCACACATATGGAACTAGCCACATATGTAATTTCAAGAATATTCTAAAATTTCCAAAACCCTATCACAATTGAGGTTTGAGGAAGTCAAAAACATACCCGTAGATGGCTATCAAGCTATGTTAAATATCAGGCCACTAGGAGGAGAAGGGGTTCGATTCTTTTTCATTGTATCTTGTTCCATAGATGAGAAAAACATCTGAGATTGGTATTTAATGAGAATAATAGAGGAAGAGATGTTCTTTAGCATCCATACAAACCACAGTTCAAAGTAAACTCCAAAGAGAGTGCCTCTTTCTTTGTACTCACATCATTTCTACACCAGAGAAAAAAGAGTAGAGCAGCCTCACCTTCTAGTTGGGTTTTCTCCCGTATTGGATTTTCGAGGTCACATATTGTGTTTATTTGTGGATGGTGTGACTGTATTTTATTATTCTCTATTTTCCACATTTTATCTATTTCATGCATAAGAAGAAAATCAGTAACTAAATATTCTCAAGATCTCAAGGAAAAATAACCTTAACGGTAAAGATTTCAGTATTGTATTAGATTCGTTGTGACAAATTATTCCAGTGGAATATCCATGATAGTTTATAGATCATATTGGTATCATATCCAAGTTTTTATTTTGGGGTATTTGTGGGAAGTTGYAGGATCCAGAAATCATCTTAAAKAGAAGTCACAAAAACCCTAKCCATGGCGGACGAATATATTCATGATAACCCTTGAGATCCAATACAAGAGATATTTGAGCGGTTGGAAGTGAAAGTTGCTAACATCAGTCTCAATATGAAACTCCTCATAGTAGATCTAGAAAGCAATATATAACCATTCGTAGATGATGGAAGCTATAACTCATAGATCAGATTGGAGTGGAAATCGAGAGATCAAAAAGATTCAATAAAGRAATCGTGGAAATAATTTGAGAAAGAGAAGTTGAGTTCGAGTGTCATTAACCTTTCACATTCCCTATTCAATATGGAAGAGAAAGTGGACATAAATCCATACCAAGGTGAYATCGATGGATTAAAAMTAAATCATTAGTTGCAACAACTAGAAGTTTATTTTAGCGTTCACCATATAGATGAAGGGTAGAATATTTAATTTGATGGATTGAAGTTAGAGGGCCACACTTTAACTTGGTGGGAAATCCACACAAAAACAATTAGGATGGAGGTTGATCCACTAGTAACTAGGTGGGAGGACTTCAAAACCATAATCAAGTCCCAATTCTATCCTATCGAGTATGTAGAGGACCAATGGATATGGTGGCACTACTTGAAGAAGAGGTAGGGGCGAAGTGTATAGGAGTACACCATTGAGTTTAGAAAAATGGATATCATGTTGGGTATCTCTCCCAAGAACCCAGATGTAATCCTCAAGTATCTAGAGGGTTTACAGAGTCATCTATGAAAGAAGGTGATGTTCTTCAATCCCATGACAATGTATAAGGCATGTGTATAGGCGCAGTACATAGAAAACATAGGTCAAAAGAAGGGGAATCCAAGTAGTTTGAAGCAGAAAGAGAACTGGGAAGCTTCTAAGGAGGGGAAGAAGAAGTGGAAAAGGGGAAAATATAAGAGTACAATAGTCACTACACATCAATGCAAAGATTCCAACAACCATTGCAATCATTGCAACATTGATTTCTAAAGCGAGGAAAATTGTTGGAAACTGCATCCATAGCTGAACCAGAAGAACCACAAGAAGGAAAAAAAGAAAAAGAACCTTCTAGCCATAGATTTGAGCAATTGGGTTGAAAGTAACTAAAATTTGGATGAAAATATTGTCTGGACGTCTATGCAGAAGGAGGTAAATTTGATTATCCTTCATCACCAAGAAGAGAAGGAGATGACGAAGCTCTTCTGCATCAAGATCTAGGTCAAGAATACCAAGATAGATGCTCAATTAGACTCTGGTTCACAGGCTAATCTCATAGCAATGGATCTACTCAACAAGCTTAGATTGGGGGTTAACATTCATCATATCCCCTATCCATTAGGTTGGATAAACAAGGATGTAGAGATAAAGGTAATTAAATAGTATAATATTAAATTTGTTATAAGTGTTGATTTTATTGATGAAGTGGAATTGGACGTAGTACCCCTTGATGTATGTGGAATAGTGTTTGGAATCCCTTACATGTATAGAAAGGATACAATCTTCATGCAGAGAACCAAACAATACTAAATGATCAAGGATGGGAATTCCTACATCATCAACACACATAAATGAAAGTCAAAGATCTCACTGTTAATTTACAACCTGGGAAAGAAATTGATTAGTTCTAATAAGAAATATGTTTTTATTTTATTAAGAGAAAATCAGTTTGGTGTTGAGTCAATGAGAGTGAAGGCATCCCTAGAGGGGTGTACTAAAGAGAAGAAACATCAATTGGAGTAGTTTATACAAGAATACATAGGAGTGCTTCAAGAGCCTAAAGGGATACCACCTAAGAGAGAAGCGGAGCATGAAATCGAATTATTGCTAGACTCCCCCTTACCGAATATTGGGTTGTATAGATAGTCTATTCTAGAAGAAAATGAGGTAAAGAATCAGTTGCAGTAGTTTTTGGAGAAGGGTATGATTTGATCAAGTACCTCACCTCATTTTTCACCCATCATAATTGTGCCCAATAATTATGGGACTTAGAGAATGTGTATCAATTACAGGGCATTGAAAAATATCACACTTGAGAATTGGTACCCTCTGCCAAGGATCGATGATCTATTGGACCAATTGCAGCATGCCAAGTACTTCACTAAGCTAGATTTGAAATTAGAATATCACCAAGTACGATTCAAAGAAGAATATACTTGTAAGACTACCTTCAAGACAAGGCAAGGTCTCTATGAGTGGTTGGTTATTCCATTCTACTTATGCAATGCATTGGCTACATTTATGGGTCTAATGAATGATGTTTTATGTCCTTATCTAGATTCATTTGTTATTGTCTATTTGGATGATATAATAGTTTATAGTACTACCTAGGAGGAGGACATCTCACATCTTGTGCAAATGTTTTAGACTTTGAAGAAGCACCAAATATGGGCTAATCTCAAGAAATGTGAGTTTGCTCAAAAGTATTTGGTGTATTTGGGGTATGTGATCGGTGGAGGGGAGCTCAATATAAATCCCATGAAGATGGAGGCCATCATGAAATGGAAATTTCCTACAAATTTCACTGAAGTTAAGAGTTTTTTTGGGGCGGTGCAATACTTGTGGAAGTTCATAGATTCATTTTTAGTGGTATTTGCACTACTCCACGCCATAATAGCTAGTGGTAAGAGTTTCTAGTGCGGGAAAAATCAATAGAAGGAATTTGATGAGTTGAAAAGAAAGATCATTCAAGTACCATTGTTGGCACTACCAAACTTGCATAAATTTTATATACCAACACTAGATCTAAAAATATGCTTCAGAAATAAACCAATAATAAACACCAAACCATTCACCAATAATGAACACAAGAAATAGAGAAAACCCTTGAGGTAGGGTAACACCATATATTAATCCTTAAGGAAGGATAAAAATCCTCAATCAATACTTTCATGTACATTAAAAATACACTTCACCATGTCAATTGCATTTCTTTCATTTTCTTTTATAACATTCTATATCTCCTAGGAACGTTCTAGAGAAGGAATCTTCTAGAAAGCCCATTTATTATATCTAACTATCCATTTATTATATCTAACTACCATAGTGGGTGTTATTTAATACAATGGTGGACCTAGTCCACCTTACATTGAATGGTCTCCACTAATAATACATAACCCCATTCCCACTTGGTACCTCCCATATTACCTCTGTACGTATAGTACATTCCACCCCCCTTAAGCATATTTCATCCCTGAAACATGAGAAGAGAAGCATATAACTAGGGAGGTGATATGGGGTACCTAGGGAGGTACCCAATGGGAATGTGGTTATGTATTATTAGTGGATTCCATTCAATGTAAGGTGGACTAGGTCCACTATATTATTAAACAAGGCCCACTATGGTAGTTAGATATAATAAATAGGCTTTCTAGAAGATTCCTTCTCTAGAATGTTCCTCGAAGATAGAGAATGTTATATAAAGAAGTGAAAGCGATGTATTGGAGCATAGTGAATAATATTGTGAAGGTATCAAGCATTGCTTGAGGAGTGTTATCCTTCCTTGGATAACACTGCTCAAGTAATTTTTGATACATTCACAATATTCTTCACTATGCTCCAATACATTGCTTTCACTTATTTATATAGCATTCGCTATCTTCCAGAAACATTATAGAGAAGGAATCTTCTAGAAATCCTATTTATTATATCTAACTACCATAGTGGGTTTTTTTAATAATATAGTGGACCTAGTCCACCTTACATTGAATGTCCTCCACTAATAATACATAACCACATTCCCATTAGGTACCCAATATTACCTCCCTAGGTATACTACATTTCATTCCCCTTCACATGTTTCATCCTCGAAACACATGAAGAAACCATACAATAGTACCGGCTAATAAATGTAGCCAACTGGTACTAAGTACGACCATCCATCCATCCTAATGGAAGATGAACATGATGTCCAACTGATGCCTTGTCACCCTGATCTGGATCTGCATCCTATCGGTGTTTCCATGCAAGAGGATCTCTAGCATGTTGTCTTCATATAGTGTTGGTAGGCCTCCATGCACCTTTGGATTGATTTCATTTATGGTTCCCTATTGGTGCATAAGTGTGTTGTTTCTCGATATGATGTGGATGACGATATACAACAAATGTAGGAATCTACTCTTTGTTCTTCAAATCTACAACACATTGTGCCTTTGATTCAATGACCTCATTACCTTATTTATTGTGACCTTCATGTGGTTTTTCTTCAACTCCTTTTGTAGACTTTGCCTCTGATTCACCTTCAGACTCAAAAATAACTTATTTGCTAGCCTTTGGACCCATATTTCTTACTAAGAGACACATCATGCAAGGTGATTTTATTTTTATTGTAACACAACTTCAAAAACTTCTTTTGCACATTAATATTAATGGTACCCACTGATTCTATCCAAGGATGTCTCAAATCAATATCCACTTCATCCATATCCATAGCATAAAAATATGAATGCAACACATATTTTCCCATGGTGATCTTCAAATATTTAAAAATTTGAACATTTTGACCTTCAACATGTGTGCTTTGAACATGCTTTGTAGAAACTTGCAATCTATTAACCAACTGAACATTAATAAAATTATGCAGGAAACTAGGGTTGACAGAAACAATGATATTTTCTTTATGAATACACCCATGAACCTGTAATATAGAATTTCCACATGAAAATAAACTCTTGCTTCTTTATTTACTCTTGGCATGAGACCATTTTTCTAAAAACAATTTTTCAAATTCTTCATGTGAAATCCCCATCATCTTGACCTGGTCCAGTGATTGTCACCATGTGTCAACATCTTCTCTAAGATAAAAGACTAAATAAAATATCCACTTCTCTTTCCACTCTGACTTGTGGGCCTTTAGGAATTATTCAATACTAGGACCATCATCTTTGCCAATAAAAAATAGTTTGTTGTCCATAACCCAAAAATAAAACTAGGGTTTTAAAAAAAATAACTTACAATGCAAATCGCTCAGTTGTTTCCGAAAAAACCCTGAAATTTTTCCAAGTTTAAAATGATGATAACTTCACTTCCCGTACTCTGTTTCGGTTGATTTTTTTTTTGAAATTGGGTATTTTTATGAGAGGAATTAAAACATCCAATTTTTTTCCAAATTATACTCAGAAAGTTTCAGATATGAACCTAAATTATGCAACCCTCTTTTTTCCTTAGAACAAATATGCAAAAAGAGCCAACAAATTATTCCCTTCTTTGGCCAAGGATAGTGTTATGATACCAATTGTTAAGTACCAATACTAGATATGAAAGTATGCTTCAGAAACAAACAAATAATAAACACCAAACCATTCACCAATAATGAACACAAGAAACAGAGAAAACCCTTGAGGTATGGTAACACCATATATTAATCCTTAAGAAAGGATAAAAATCCTCAAGCAATAGTTGCTTGTAAATTAACAATATGTTTCACCATGTCAATTACATTGCTTACATTTCCTTTTATAGCATTCTTTATCTCCTAAGAACATTCTAAAGAAGGAATCTTCTAGAAATCTCATTTATTATATCTAACTACCCATTTATTATATCTAACTACCATAGTGGGCCTTCTTTAATACCATGGTGGACCTAGTCCACTTTGCATTGAATGGTATCCACTAATAATACATAACCCCATTTGTTAAGCCCTAATATTGGCTCATTGCCACTTAATTGGGGCATATTAGATTAGTAATGTTATTTTATTTATGTCAGCTTTAGGCCATTAGTTGTGATTTAGATTAGTAATGTTATTTTATTT
>JZKD02S0385709.1:208094-220384 GCA_000966675.3 Picea glauca
TTCTTAACACCATTCCCATTGGGTACCTCCAATATTACCTCCCTAGGTCTGGCATCTTAAAGCTAGAAAGATATATCTTTCAGTGCATAAATCTACGATCAGGGAAGCATACACGCAGGAACTACAAGTGGTACTTAAGAACACATTGTTGGTCACCCTTGTAACCCATGTTGGTACCCCTTCAAGTGGTAGTGCATCAGAAAACACCTATATATGGATCTCCCTAGATATCCTTAATCTCATTGTAGGTAAACCAATCAACTGTCTGACTACTATAGTGTCACCAAGAACAACACACGGGAAGATACTCTCTAGTACCTGGGTAGTACGGCTAAGGGCATATTCTAGCCTCCTTAGTTGGTTCCCTGAGATACTGGGACAAGTACTATTATTGGACCCCACACGTATATTAGAGAGATATAGCATAGGAAAAACATTTGTCTATATAAACCCTGAATATCCTTACCCTTGGGACGGAAACATTAATAGAATAGACAAGATCTATTGTCGTGAAATTTTACCTCCTGCATTTTGATTACAAAATTACTACACATTTTTTCTTGTTAAGAATTTGGGCCTTTCAACATTGCATTATTATTCATATCAAAGTATAGATCCCATTGGACTCCTCTTTTCATCTTGATCGTTGTGATATCTATCATTTTTTAGCATTTTTTTATTGAGGTCCTGACCCCCTTTATGGCACCCCTACTTGGGACCTATTCCATTGGACTCCTCTTTTCATCCTGATCATAGTGATACATATCATTTCTTAGCCTTGTTTTTCCATGGACCACCTACCCTTTTCACCCACCTCTTCCTGTGTTTTCCCCTCATCATGTCCAACACTTGCAACCAATACCTTGAAAATCACATAGCTAGCCACATTGAATCCAAAATGGACTCCCTAAAAGAGGAACTAAAGAAGGACATCAATTCCCACCTTTCCAGCCAACTTGAAGCCCACCTTGAGTCTCAACTTGACTCATTTTCTACCAAGGTCCTGGAAAAACTTCCCATTTTTGGAATTCATTCCTCATCTAACCAACCTTTTAACCTAGAAGGTACTGCTTCCTCCAATTCCCAGCAGTTTTAGTCCAACCCTTTTCATTGTGATCTACATCTTCCCCAAGTGAAGGTGAACAAATTTTATGGTATGGTGTTACCCTACCTCAAGGGTTTTGTCTACGTTCTTGTATTGAATATTTGGTGAATTCTTTGGTTTATTCTTGTTGATATTATGGGTTTATTTTGGTATTTATATTGAGATATATTCAAGTACTTAACAATAATCCATTTGAAGTGGATAAAGATGCAAGTGGGTATGCCATGGGAGAAGTACTTATGCAGGGAGGAAGGCTCATCTGCTATCATTCTAAAGTATTTCATGGGGTGGTTCTCAACTACCCTACCAATGAAAAGGAGGTATATGCCTTATTACAATCTATCAAAAAGTGGAAGCACTATATGATGGGAAAGGACACCATCATCCACACAAAGCACCAACCACTACAGTATTTGCAGACCCATAGTAAGCTACAACAAACTAGGTATTACAAGTGGATGGGCTTTTTACGGAAATTTCATTTGGTCATAAAGTATAAGAAGGGTAGCAAAAATAAGTTGGCATACATTATTTCATGACCACCCACATCCAATATTACATCTTTAGGAACTCTAATTCACATGGTGACTTTTACCCATGATGCATATAAAGAGGCATACACATGATATGAGGACTTCAAGGACATGATGCAGTAGCTACATGGCCAAATTCATATAGAATAAGGTGACAAAAAGGATGACTATCATTTCCAAAATAGTTTACTCTACAAACTCGGCAAGCTCTGTGTTCCTAAAGGTGAACGATTGTAACTTATCAAAGAGGCTCACACCTCCAAGGTTGTAGGACATTTTGGTGTTGGTAAGAAAGTTTCCAACTTGTAGGGGTATGTGTATTGGCCCGAAATGCAAGAAGATGTAGCACAGTATATTAGAGGATGTATACTTTATTGTACCAGCAAGCCTTGTAACATGAAGCAATGTCTATACCATCCCTTACTTGTACCCACTCGACCTTGGTAAATCATTTCCATGGATTTTGTGGGAGGTTTACCAACAACCAGGAAGGGACATGACTATCTATTTGTGGTAGTTGACAAGTTCAAAAAAATGTGCATTCTCATGCCTTGTAAAAAGACCATCAACTGAAAAGAAGCGGAAAACAAGTTCTTTGAATAGGTTTGGATGCACTTTGGGATACCAAGGAGAATCATCTCAGATAGGGATACCATATTTCTTATTGCATTATGGACTACATTGTGGGAGAATATGGATACTAAGTTGAAGAGGTCTACAACATTTCGTCCACAGACAGATGGGTAGACAAAAGTAGTCAACAAGACTTTGGTGCAACTTTTGAGAGGTTACAATCAGAAGCATATGAAGACCTGGGATGAAATTTTGATATATATACAACACTCTTATAATAGAGCAGTCCACACTTTTACTGGTAAGTCTCCTTTGGAAACTTGCTTTGGATACTGTCCACCTTCACTCTTATATGTTGTATATAGAAAACAAGGAAGAGTGAGGGAGGACCTCATGGGAGATACATTAAAGGAAGAAAAAATTGTTGAGAAGATCAGGTAGATCCATTTGAAAGTACATGAGACACTGAAGAAGTCAGAGGAAAAGTAGAAGGCTAGACATGACTAGCACAGAACAAAGAGAACATTGAGAGTGGGAGACAGAGTATGGTTACACTCGAATAAGGAAATACTAGAGGGTCCTGGTAAAAAAATCAAATATGTGTAATATGGTACTTTTGAGGTATTAGAAGAAAATTCCTACAGACTCAGTCTACCCCCATACATGTGCATTTACTCAGTAGTTAATGTGGATAATCTCAAACTCTATGACTCTTCCATGTTGGATCAGGGGGAGGCGTGGGTCCTACTTTCCATAAAGTATTTAGCACCAAATTCTCAGGGAGTTGGAAGAGGAAACAATTTTACAGAAGTGGTCCAAAACTAGAAGACATGAGCAACATGACCTTTGGCATATTGGGTTGAAAGGACAATTTCCTGGCAAAGCAAAGTTCCTGGAAACGAAAAGTTGTACTCCAGGAAGAAGGTAGAGGAAACATACCCTCACCTCCTTCAGTAAAAATTTTGGGGAGAAAAATCCTCTCTAAATGGGAAGGTATGATCTGGATTGGATCATTATATTATTTTTCATCTATCTTGATGCTTTTAGAGTGGAAAAATTGGAGGAATCATCTTTCCATACCATTTTAGTGGTAGGTCCCAGTTTTGAAAATTGGGTTTTGAAACTTTTTGGGTCCATTTTGAGGCATTAAATGGTTTCTATAGGGTTCTGGTGTCTAAAACTTAATGGTGTTCTACACTCTGATTCCTTTCCAACAGTGCATACCATGCGTCAATCAGAGTTTGTATGCAAAAGTTATGTCTCCTGCAAGTTGACCTACTATGTTGACCACCATGGTACGAGAGGATACCACATCAACCTGTGTTACTCACACATATGGGGCTAGCCATGTATGTAATTTCAAAAATATTTTAGAAGTTATAAAAACATATCACAATTGAGGGTTGAGGAAGTCAAAAACCTATCCCTAGATGGCTATAGGTATTTGTTAAATATCGGGCCACTAGGAGGAGAAGGAGTTCCATTATTTTTCATTGTATATTGTTCCATAGCTGATAAAAACATCTAAGAGTGATATTATGTGAGCATAATAAAGGAGAAGAGATTTTGTATCAGCCATACAAGACACATCTCAAAGGAAACTCCATAGAGAGTGCCTCTTTCTTTATACTTGCATCATTACTATACCAGTCTAAAAAAGAGAGCAGAGAAGCCTCACCTTGTAGTTGGGTTTTCTCATGTATTGGGTTTCCCAAGTCACATGTTGTGTTTATTTTTGGATTGTGTGATTGTATTTTACTATTCTTTGTTTTTCGAATTTTATCTATTCCATGCATAAGAAAAAAATCAGTAACTAAATATTCTGGAGTTCTAAAGGAAAAATAACCTTAATAGTAAAGATTTCAATACTTTATTAGATCTGTTGTGATCACTGTTCGAGTGGAAAATCCACAAAATTTTACAGATCAATAGTCCTCATACACATTTGACTCAAAACAATGTATTTCCATTAGTTTCTCATACTATGTATTTCCCTACTATTTAGTGGGAAAAACCTTTTTTTCAAATGAAATATATGGTTATTTCCACCATTTTGTGTGATCTCCACTCCCATTGACCATGAGAATTTTAATAATTTTAATGACTTAGGATCAAATATTGAATATGTACCTTCACCCCTAAGGTTAATCAAGACACTCCCCCCTTGTGTGAAATTATTCTTGGTTATTTTACCATGATCTTCCATGATGATGAAAAGTTAATAGAGGTCATGAATTCTTTGTATAGTCCTTGTGATGACCTTCACCTTGGTTCTCTTATCAAAATCCTTCTTGGAAACAAGGACTCCACTTATGGGCCCTTTGACTCCATTCCCCTTGGTGATATTAATTATTTTGATTCCTCCTAATTGGATGCCCAATTAGAACTTGATGAGGACACCTTACCCCAAGTCATAAAAGTTACAATTGATGTTGTCATGGAATGAGATGTTGTTGAGAAATTTGAGGTTGAGAACACTTCCATGAATTTTATAGGTCGTAATGAATCTGACACTATTTTTTAGTTGTTTTTACATGGGTAAAATACATTGAAATAGATGTTATGTAGCCTTTGGATCATTCTCCTAACCATGGTTGGAGAAATAAGGTTTATTCTTGAATTTTCATATAGGATTAGCATCTCCATTTGTAATATTGCATATGAACCTTTTTCCACCTGAATTTTCCATGGAATTCACCTCATTGGACATTCGTGTTTTAGCCCAATTTTCTTCTTTACCATGGTTGGACCAATAAGTTTTATTCTTGAATTTTCATATAGGATTAGCATCTCCATTTGTAATTTTGCATATGAACCTTTTTCCACATGAATTTTCCATAGAATTCACCTCGTTGGACATTCGTGTTTTAGCACAATTTTCTTCTTTAGATTTACACATGTCCAAAGGCACTAGAGGCTTTGTATGATGGTTCTTCCCCACTTTTCCATGTGTCACCAGGTTTTCTATTTTTATATAGGATGAGGAGTCCTTCTATATTAAATTTGAATTATGAGATAGATCATCCTTTCTTATATCTTGTTGGCCTTTCCCAGAGGGGATCCTACCCTTTTGTTTGTTTATTTTTTGTTCATGCATTTTTTTTGTTGCTCACTTACATATTTTTCTTATTTATATTTATCCTTTTTTTTCACTATCCACATGCAAAGAATTTCCATTTGAGAGAAAGCATGTAATGGGTGTAATGGGTGTTCATTGTTTATTATGTATCTATCTCTTTTCTTTATATTATCCATATCATCTCTCACACACTTCAGGCTTAATTTTATTGCAACATGAACACCCTCTTCATATCTTGATTCGTTCATTATTTTAATAATGAAAACCTAAAAAAAATAATAAGAAAATAAAAAATGAGAGAAGGAAAGGAATTATTACGATACTAGGGATTTTCCAATTTAATAAATCCTCGTGATTATTACTTGGTCATCCATTTGTGTTACCATTGAATAGAGTATCTACACCGAGTCACATACTTATTTCCTTCAACCTAGTTATCATGGTCATTGAATTTTTTTTAATCCCAATATTCCTATCAAAATTGAGTATGTGTTCTCCTAATTCACACCTTTAGTTGAATTAGGTTTTCCCTTTGTTTTCATTTGAAGTGGATAATTTCGATATTAGTGTTTTTCTTCTTGCACTATGTCAAGGGTGTTTGGAATCACCCTTCCCATTTTTGGTCAATTGCCTTGATACAATTATTTTTCTTAATCATTCATAAACTATCTTCTTAACTTGTGTTGGTTGAAGGTTTTTAACATTACTTTTCTTCCAACAAATATACTCCTATTGCCCATGACATGTTTACTATGGGAGTTTCATCTAAAGGCTTGGTACCTTGGGTTCTACTTTCCGCAACGGTGGAGTTCCTTGCATTTGGAAATGGATTATCTTCCATATCGACCCCATATCAAATGGTTCCTTTAAATGTTAAAGTTCAAATTCTCAACTCACACTCTCATGATCTACAATATCCTAGTTTTGACCCCTAGAAGATAATATGTTATAATCATGTATTATTGTGTGAATTTTCTTATGTGATGGAATCAACACATGTGGATTGAGATACTGTGATCACATGTTGTACATAAGTGAAATTCATTGTAAATATTCCTAGTGTGGAACTCAAGTGAATGCATAAGATTTCAAGTGGTGAGATAGGTTTACAATGTGGTGGGTATATTTCCCATGAAAGGCTCATGGTTTTGTAAAAATAATGTAAAAGTAAAATGAATAATAATATAAATCCACCAAAATGGTTTCTTGCGGGAGACGCAAGGTAACAATTATACCACAATAGAGGAAGGTGAAAGGGGTGTTTTGGGAGATTTGACTCTATCGTTGTCATTTAGAAATACTACCCTTTCTTTCCCATGCTTCCTTACATCCTTTCCATCAATCTTTGATTTTTGAATATGGTCTAAGTACAAGTGTCATATACTTAGGAAGACAGAGGGGTATCATGCAAGAAAACTTATTCTACTATGTTTTCCATCCATATTTTACCATCATGGGAATTATATATCCATTCATGGGCATGGAGAGGAGATAAGATCTCATGTCATGGGGATGTTTCTCCCTTATTTTCATGGTTATTATAATGACTATTATGACTATTATGTGAAGAGTTTCACATGTGTTGGTATATAGTAATAGTCCATAGGAGTTGGGGAATCTTTATACTAAAAATGTGGAAGAAAAGAGGATGGTTGGAGAGAAATTCCATGCTTAGAATGTCTGCAATAGTTGAGGCAAAACCATTAGACCTGCAACCCTATTATCGTTTCTCATTGAATATATTAAGGCCAATATTTTTCTATCCCAAGTTATTACTAGAAGGTAGACAACATGTTGGGCTATTTTTGCACACACTAAAGAGAATTGGAAGGAGAGAGCATTATGAGATATTGTTGAGCAAATAAGGAGTGGGTCTTCCTTGTGTTGTGTGGAGCACCAAAAGAGAGTGGTGTGGCTAGTTTAAGTGTTGGAAGAGGGCCAAGAGAGATATGTAGTGAGAAAATTGTCTTTTCATGAGAGTAATGGGTTGGGTTGAGTGATTTTCGAGCCTTGTAGGAGGTTCCTTCACCCTAGTGGTATCATGGTTTAGCTTGAGGGTGGAATCCATAGATAATTACTATGGCTAGGTGGAAAATGTATCATCAACAACTAATTTGGTGAAGATGGATTCATTTGAAGATAAATATTATGGTTGGATTATTTGTGGAATCCTTTTATGTTTTTATAAGACATTAATTTTAATGGGTATTGAAATAATTAATAACATGTGCATTGTTATTTTCATTATTTTTTTATATTTTCATATGAATTATATATTATATTGTTGTAGAGGTTAAACTTGGACTCATAGATTGTTTATGAGGAAAACGAATTCTGTAGGGTAGAGTTTGATGGCCAAGGAATGCATCATAGGACACTATAGTAATACAGAAGAACAATTTTGATCTTTCTGGAGTACACCATCACCTCAATAGTGGTAAAGAGGGGGTTGGATATGTGACATGATCATAAAAGTATATTGGTGTCCATTTCCATTATCAATGGGTTACCTTGTGTCAAGAAATAATTTTCATTATTTATTTCTAATTACATAGTTTCTACCATGTTTTACATGATCTCTTTATCGTGTGTTAAGAAAAATATTTTGTGGTGTTAGTGCTTCAAATTTAGTCAAAGATGGTGCACATTTCTAGTTCCTTTTAATTGGTGTCGGAACCTTCACATTTTCCAACAATTTATCGACGCATTTTTGTCGCCACAATGTCTCAAGTATGACGAAGGATACAACCCATTTTTATCGCATCATCTCCATTGAAATTACGATGATCCATGTTTGTCGCAAGACAGATGAACATTTATGTCATATAATTTACCGATGTAGGTCCCAAATCTAGGTTATTCTCGTCACTTGTTTTTCATAAGAGAGAATAACCTACGACAAATGTTCCCTATCATTTCATCTCAAATCCATCATGTTTTCATCACTACTCCATCAGAAGATCGTCGCCATTACGTCGTATCATCCACTACAGTTCACCTCAAATCCATCACATTTTCATCGATAATCCATAGGAAGATCGAATAATATATGAAAAACCATCGATGAATGTATGTCATAAGATCATTGGGACCCTGTCGAACTATCAACCATTCACCAACAAACTGGTTGTGTTTATGATGGTTATTGGGTCAGGAGGAAAACATAATCCTAGTCAAACCATCAACAAACAAGGTCATCGATGTTCCGATGAAGGGTTATTATTTTAAAAAATAATTTTTTTTTTGTTCCATTTGATTCCCTACTTTCATTTGTAAATATACACACAATGATGACAGTAATGTGTTAATATTCACTTGAATATGATTTTTATAAATGATCAACTGCAATCTATTACGGAAGTTTCAATACCTTTTTTAATATATCCTTGCAAATGTGCTTAATAAGAATATAGTTTTACAAAATGGAAATATCATACATTAATATTAGCTTGAAATTTGGAGCTGTCTGTTTTCAAGATATGGCATTTCAACGCATCAAAGCACAACATAAAATCTATTTTATATGGGCTATAATAGGAAAGAAATTGAAAAAAAAGGCTCATAATTCCAAAGTTTCTTACATCAATTTTGAAATTCACCCTCAACATTCGATGTCCCTCCAAAATTAAGGGCAAAAGTAAGACTTGTCATAGTTTGTAGCTAGGAGTAAAGGCTATAAGGTAGAGGGCCAAACTGGTGTAACAGGAACCTCTCCCACCCATTGTCACCACGATGGGTAGGTTCTTTCTCTTTAGAGAGGCTAGGCCTAGGGGAGACGTCCCCGGTGACCTGGGGTTTTGAAAGGGAAAAGGATAATAGGACAAGGAAAAGTTCCCCCTTTCACAGATCACCTCCTATCAGATAGTCCCGACTAAACATCCAATAATAAAGTATAACCAAAGAAAAGAAATGCACCTTCTTGAGACAACACAACAAGGAAACTGATACATGCGATCTTTGATTAATACTTCATTTATATTAAAGACTATCTGGTATTCAATATGAGCAGTTTAAAAGTAAATGTTGACGAAGTCAATGTTTACAAAATAGCAATAGCAGTAATGTCACTTCACCAATAAATACTAGAATGATACAACATTCAATATAACAAATCACTTCTTAACTCAATTAATGCCTTCAACAACCATTCAATTTCTCATAAAGTAAAACATTGTTGCATTGAGATGAAATAACCAAGAGTGACATCAACAAATTAGGGTTAGTAGGTTAGGGTTAGTGTAGTTAGGGTTTTAAATTCAAGTTTTGAGAGTGCTTGGATCAAAGTCTTACTTCAACGCTGGAGGTCTTGGGATCAGTGCCTTAGGGTAGAATGGAGTCAATAAGTGAAGGACGCACAGGTTGAAGGAGATGAGATTTCAAAGGACTAGAGGGAAAAGTTTCAAGGTTCTACTAAAGCAGGGCCTCAAATATAGAACCCTGGGGGAGAGAGGCTCACTCCGGTGTTGCAAAAGAAAGGCCTCACACTCTCTCCTCCTTCCCGGCAAACAACTTTCTTAGATGAAGCACAAAATCAAGACAAGAAGGCTTAATGAAGGAGAGTGTTTCTACAGCAAGGCTCTTTCATCAAACCCTAAAGGAAAAACGGCCCTAAGTGTAGATAACCTACGCCTGGTACATCTTCCTCCTCTTGGATTCTAAAAGGTACGGCTAGCATAGGGGAAAGAGAAACAAGGAGTGTAGCTACGACTAGGCTCTTTTCCTCTCTTTCAATAGCTGAAGGTTTCTCTATTATGGGACATGAGACAAGGACCTATTTGTGTGCTTGTCACCTAGGGTTTTGATTCAACAAATTTATAAGCAATATGCAAGAAATTTAAACTACAACCATTCAATAAGAATTTTTGCAGAAGAAACACTTACAATTCATGAAGAAATAACCATGCAAACCCTAGTTGTAACACCTTCCTTCAAGAGAAACACCATAAATGCCAAAAAATCTCTTTCTTCAACAAGTGCGGATCACTTAGTTCATCCAAAAACCCCAATAGGGCGCTAAAAATCAAACCCCACTATGAGTGAGCGAATTTGTGATGATAAAAATGAGAGTCAAAACCCTCAGTATATAGTGTATCAATGACCTAATTTTACTTTTTAGGTCATAAAAAGGTCGACAAGGCCATAATGTCAAAATCATATTTTTTTTACATTAAATGCTAAGTAAAATCCCTAATCAAGCAAAAGGTAAGACATCGAGCTCCTCTGAGGGAGACATTAGCCCTTTCTAGGGCCAGTGCAGCATCTAGAAGCAAAACGTTAGCCCTCCTTGGGATTTTCCAAACTGCCACACATGCCAACCACCCTGTCCATCTGCCATATGCTCATGATGATGTCATAATTCTCCTGGTGATGTCTTGGGTCATATGGAGCCAACATTCCACTACAAGTGGGTCAATCCCCCTAGCTCCATCTCAGCCAAAGTGCCCCTGATGGAACGCCCTCTTCTTCTCTGGTACAAAGGCCCTAATCCATATCGATTCTGTCTCTGCCCCCTTATGGGGTTTCAACATCCATCTGGTGGGATCTTCAGCCCCATGGAGGTCTGAACTGGTCATCTCCCCATGCGTACCGGTCCAAATGGTACCTGTCCGTCAGGCATGGTCCTGCACATCAAAAGTTATGCCCTCCATGGGCTCATCAGTCACAGGGATCATAGAAATTTCAATCACATATCATCATCAATATTATTAAACATATGCATAAAACCCCTAATACATCAGTTAATATCTCCAAGACATTACAAAAACCTACAATACAAGATTGGAGAAAAGGCCAAGGTGTCCTATTGGGATAGTGTCCACAAGAAAAGGAAAGTTTCCAGGAAGATCTCATCCAAGCCATGTAAGTGAGGTGATGTGGTTAGGGGATGTCCAAACATGAGGGTGCAGTAAGGGACAAGGATGCATAAGTGTTACCTATGGGTGCCTTTGTAGAAGGCGAGTTGTACCTATCATGGATGCATTTTTTCCAAGCCCATTCTTGCATTTATTCTTTTTCTTGCTTTATTCTTTTATTTGATTTTCTTCTTATTTTTATTTTTATTCAAGAACTAACCAAGGGACATTGCCTTGTCATGGTGACCAGAGCTGACAACGTTACCCACAAGTACTTTCACATAGATGAGAAGGTTGGCTCGTGATGAGACCCCCTTTCCCTTGGCCATGCAACCAAAGGTCACTGCCCTGGCGTGGTAACCATATGGTGGCAATGTCATACTGTTAAGTACCCATGGACCTAATGGGTTGGCTCGTGATGAGACCCCCTATCCTCTAACTAGGTCTTGTTTTGTTACTTTCCAGGTTCCTCTTATTTCTTGCTGAGAGGATTTTTACTGCCTTCTCAGGGATCCTTGGATGAAGCATCTTGAGGTTTTATTTCTAGTCTTTTGTCTTTTACCAACTGCTTTTACCTTCTAGGCATTTAGCCCCTTCTTCCCACAAGATAAGGTGAAATCCTACAAATAGGTCAACCTAATGCCCGGACAAGGGGAATGAGATAAATGAGCGGGAGATAAGATGAAATAGTGGTGCTATGATGGGAGCGAATGATGTTTTTTCAGAAATTCCCTTAGTGGAAAACCAAGACCTATGGGCACAGGCTTGCTAGGGCACCCTGTCAATTTCCCCAAGCATGGTCAAGTGGTCTAATGTAAGTTCCAAGCAGTTGTTAGAGATAAAACGAATTAGATGCATATATTTAAAGGTTTCAATGATCAAAAGTGACACATACCATGATACCTGGACCAATTACCTCATGGAGCAGGAACCTCTTCTGATACAGGATCAAGCTGATGGTGATGGATGCTGCTGCTACTGACAAGAATGATGAATGAGAAAAAAGTGGGCCCTCCAGGGACATGCTCAAGTGAATCCTTCTCTCGGTACTCCATGTCTAGGACCTATGGGCCTTGAGACATGATCTCCTAGTTATCCCTAAAAAGTGGGGATAACATCTGGCTCCAACTTGGGGACATGTGCTCACC
>JZKD02S0385709.1:220434-234812 GCA_000966675.3 Picea glauca
GGATCAGTGCCTTAGGGTAGAATGGAGTCAATAAGTGAAGGACGCACAGGTTGAAGGAGATGAGATTTCAAAGGACTAGAGGGAAAAGTTTCAAGGTTCTACTAAAGCAGGGCCTCAAATATAGAACCCTGGGGGAGAGAGGCTCACTCCGGTGTTGCAAAAGAAAGGCCTCACACTCTCTCCTCCTTCCCGGCAAACAACTTTCTTAGATGAAGCACAAAATCAAGACAAGAAGGCTTAATGAAGGAGAGTGTTTCTACAGCAAGGCTCTTTCATCAAACCCTAAAGGAAAAACGGCCCTAAGTGTAGATAACCTACGCCTGGTACATCTTCCTCCTCTTGGATTCTAAAAGGTACGGCTAGCATAGGGGAAAGAGAAACAAGGAGTGTAGCTACGACTAGGCTCTTTTCCTCTCTTTCAATAGCTGAAGGTTTCTCTATTATGGGACATGAGACAAGGACCTATTTGTGTGCTTGTCACCTAGGGTTTTGATTCAACAAATTTATAAGCAATATGCAAGACATTTAAACTACAACCATTCAATAAGAATTTTTGCAGAAGAAACACTTACAATTCATGAAGAAATAACCATGCAAACCCTAGTTGTAACACCTTCCTTCAAGAGAAACACCATAAATGCCAAAAAATCTCTTTCTTCAACAAGTGCGGATCACTTAGTTCATCCAAAAACCCCAATAGGGCGCTAAAAATCAAACCCCACTATGAGTGAGCGAATTTGTGATGATAAAAATGAGAGTCAAAACCCTCAGTATATAGTGTATCAATGACCTAATTTTACTTTTTAGGTCATAAAAAGGTCGACAAGGCCATAATGTCAAAATCATATTTTTTTTACATTAAATGCTAAGTAAAATCCCTAATCAAGCAAAAGGTAAGACATCGAGCTCCTCTGAGGGAGACATTAGCCCTTTCTAGGGCCAGTGCAGCATCTAGAAGCAAAACGTTAGCCCTCCTTGGGATTTTCCAAACTGCCACACATGCCAACCACCCTGTCCATCTGCCATATGCTCATGATGATGTCATAATTCTCCTGGTGATGTCTTGGGTCATATGGAGCCAACATTCCACTACAAGTGGGTCAATCCCCCTAGCTCCATCTCAGCCAAAGTGCCCCTGATGGAACGCCCTCTTCTTCTCTGGTACAAAGGCCCTAATCCATATCGATTCTGTCTCTGCCCCCTTATGGGGTTTCAACATCCATCTGGTGGGATCTTCAGCCCCATGGAGGTCTGAACTGGTCATCTCCCCATGCGTACCGGTCCAAATGGTACCTGTCCGTCAGGCATGGTCCTGCACATCAAAAGTTATGCCCTCCATGGGCTCATCAGTCACAGGGATCATAGAAATTTCAATCACATATCATCATCAATATTATTAAACATATGCATAAAACCCCTAATACATCAGTTAATATCTCCAAGACATTACAAAAACCTACAATACAAGATTGGAGAAAAGGCCAAGGTGTCCTATTGGGATAGTGTCCACAAGAAAAGGAAAGTTTCCAGGAAGATCTCATCCAAGCCATGTAAGTGAGGTGATGTGGTTAGGGGATGTCCAAACATGAGGGTGCAGTAAGGGACAAGGATGCATAAGTGTTACCTATGGGTGCCTTTGTAGAAGGCGAGTTGTACCTATCATGGATGCATTTTTTCCAAGCCCATTCTTGCATTTATTCTTTTTCTTGCTTTATTCTTTTATTTGATTTTCTTCTTATTTTTATTTTTATTCAAGAACTAACCAAGGGACATTGCCTTGTCATGGTGACCAGAGCTGACAACGTTACCCACAAGTACTTTCACATAGATGAGAAGGTTGGCTCGTGATGAGACCCCCTTTCCCTTGGCCATGCAACCAAAGGTCACTGCCCTGGCGTGGTAACCATATGGTGGCAATGTCATACTGTTAAGTACCCATGGACCTAATGGGTTGGCTCGTGATGAGACCCCCTATCCTCTAACTAGGTCTTGTTTTGTTACTTTCCAGGTTCCTCTTATTTCTTGCTGAGAGGATTTTTACTGCCTTCTCAGGGATCCTTGGATGAAGCATCTTGAGGTTTTATTTCTAGTCTTTTGTCTTTTACCAACTGCTTTTACCTTCTAGGCATTTAGCCCCTTCTTCCCACAAGATAAGGTGAAATCCTACAAATAGGTCAACCTAATGCCCGGACAAGGGGAATGAGATAAATGAGCGGGAGATAAGATGAAATAGTGGTGCTATGATGGGAGCGAATGATGTTTTTTCAGAAATTCCCTTAGTGGAAAACCAAGACCTATGGGCACAGGCTTGCTAGGGCACCCTGTCAATTTCCCCAAGCATGGTCAAGTGGTCTAATGTAAGTTCCAAGCAGTTGTTAGAGATAAAACGAATTAGATGCATATATTTAAAGGTTTCAATGATCAAAAGTGACACATACCATGATACCTGGACCAATTACCTCATGGAGCAGGAACCTCTTCTGATACAGGATCAAGCTGATGGTGATGGATGCTGCTGCTACTGACAAGAATGATGAATGAGAAAAAAGTGGGCCCTCCAGGGACATGCTCAAGTGAATCCTTCTCTCGGTACTCCATGTCTAGGACCTATGGGCCTTGAGACATGATCTCCTAGTTATCCCTAAAAAGTGGGGATAACATCTGGCTCCAACTTGGGGACATGTGCTCACCGTAGAGCACATGAGAACCTCAACATCTCTGGCATAACCTGCAAACCTTCTCAATTTCGATAGAAGTATCGATAACAAAATTGGGGTGGTAATGCCACCCCATCATACATAGATATATATACTAAAATAAAGCAATCAATGAGTAAGAAGATGAAAGAAAACTTCTTACCTGTACTTACCTGTTGGCTGGAATGTTGGGTGTAGTCAAACAACCAGTGAAGCCAATCCAGCAATGTTCCTCGATACCTGCCTTTGTGCTTCATCATAGACCAAAATAGTGATAAATCAAGAACAAAAATGTCATGGGTTAGAATATATATCATATCATCGAAAATCTCAAAGTCTAACTCATGGAGGCGGGTGGGAGGAAAAAAGTGATCCCAACACATACTCTCAGGAGAGTACTCAATCCATCTCAGGAATGGATTGTGAAAATTCAAAGGTTCAGGAGACTGACTCGAGAAATTTGAATGTTGGCTACCTTGGACGTCTTCACAACTTGAGGCCCGAGGAGGGATTAGCAAAAATTGAAAGGATGACTGATACATGCAATCTTTGATTAATACTTCATATATATTAAAGACTATCTGGTATTCAATATGAGCAGTTTAAAAGTAAATGTTGACGAAGTCAATGTTTACAAAATAGCAATAGCAATAATGTCACTTCACCAATAAATACTATAATGATACAACATTCAATATAACAAATCACTTCTTAAGTCAATTAATGCCTTCAACAACCATTCAATCACTCATAAAGTAAAACGTTGCTGCATTGAGATGAAATAACCAAGAGTGACGTTAGCAAATTAGGGTTAGTAGGTTAGGGTTAGTGCAGTTAGGGTTTTAAATTCAAGTTTTGAGAGTGTTTGGATCAAAGTCTTACTTCAACGCTGGAGGTCTTGGGATCAGTGCCTTAGGGTAGAATGGATTCAATAAGTGAAGGACACATAGGTTGAAGGAGATGAGATTTCAAAGGACTAGAGGGAAAAGTTTCAAGGTGCTGCTAAAGAAGGGCCTCAAAGACAGAACCCTAGGGGAGAGAGGCTCACTACTGTGTTGCAAAAGCAAGGCCTCGTGCTTTCTCCTCCTTCCCAGCAAACAACTAGCTCAATTGAAGCACAAAATCAAGACAAGAAGGTTTAATGAGGCAGAGTGTTGCTACAACAAGGATCTTTCATCAATCCCTAAAGGAAAAATGGCCCTAAGTGTAGATAACCTAGGCCTAGGATGTCTTCCTCCTCTTGGATTCTAAAAGGTATGGCTAGCACAGGGGAAAGAGAAAAAAGGAGTGTAGCTACGGCTAGGCTCTCTTCCTCTCTTTCAATGGCTGAAGGTTTCTCTATCAGGGGACATGAGAAAAAGACACACTTTTGTGCTTGTCACCTAGGGTTTTGATTCAACAAATTTATAAGCAATATGAAAGAAATTTAAACTACAACCATTCAATAAGAAGTTTTGCAAAAGAAACACTTACAATTCATGAAGAAATAACCATGCAAACCTTAGTTGTAACACCTTCCTTCAAGAGAAACACCATAAATGCCAAAAAATCTCTTCCTTCAACAAGTGCGCATCACTTAGTTCAACCAAAAACCCCAATAGGGCGCTAAAAATCAGACCTCACTATGAGTGAGTGAATTTGTGATGATAAAAATGAGAGTCAAAACCCTCAATATATAGTGTATCAATGACCTAATTTTACTTTTTAGGTCATAAAAAGGCCGACAAGGCCATAATGTCAAAATCATATTGTTTTTATATTAAATGCTAAGTAAAATCCCTAATCAAGAAAAAGGTGAGATGTCAAGCCCCTCTGAGGTAGATGATAGCCCTTTCTAAGGCCAGTGCAGCATCTAGAAGAAAAACATTAGCCCTCCCTTGGCTCTTCCAAACTGCCACATGTGCCAACCACCCTGTCCATCTGCCATATGCTCATGATGATGTAATAAGCCTCTTGGTGATTTCCTAGGTCATCTGGAGCCAACGTTCCACTGCAAGTGGGTCAATCCCCCTAGGTCCAGCTCAGTCAAAGTGCCCCTGATGGAACGTCCTCTTCTTCTCCGGTGCAAAGGCCCTGATCCATATACATCCTATCTCTGCCCCCTGATGGGGTTTCAACATCCATCTGGTGGGCTCTTCAGTCCCATGGAGGTCCGAACTGGTCATCTCCCCATGTGTATCGGTTTAAATGGTACATGTCCATCAGGCATGGTCCTGCACATCAAAAGCTACACCCTCCATGGGCTCATCAGTCACAGGGATCATAGAAATGTCAATCACATCTCATGATCAATATTATTAAACATATGCATAAAACCCCTAATACATCAATCAATAGCTCCAAGACATTACAAAAACCTACAATACAATATTGGAGAAAATGCCAAGGCGTCCTATTGGGCTAGTGTCCACAAGAAAATTAAAGTTTCTAGGAAGATCTCATCCAGGCCATGTAAGTGAGGTGATGTGGTTAGGGGATGTCCAAACATGAGGGTGCAATAAGGGCCAAGGATGCATAAGTGTTACCTATGGGTGCCTTTGTAGAAGGCGAGTTGTACCTATCATGGATGCATTTTCTCCAAGCCCATTCTTGCCTTTATTCTTTTATTTGCTTTTCTTCTTCTTTTTCTTTTTATTCAAGAACTAACCAGGGGACACTGCCTTGTCATGGTGACCAGAGCTTACATTATTACCCACAAGTACTTTCACAGAGATGAGAAGGTTGGATCGTAATGAGACCCCCTTTCCCTTGGCCATGCAACCAAAAGTCACTGCCCTGGTGTGGTAACCAGATGGTGGAAATTTCATACTATTAGGTACCCATGGACCTAATAGGTTGGCTCGTGATGAGACCCCGTATCCTCTGACTAGCTCTTGTTTTGTTATTTTCCGAGTCCCTCTTATTTCTTGCTGAGAGGATTTTTACTACCTTATCAAGGATCCCTGGACGAAGCATCTTGAGGTTTTATTTCTAGGCTTTTGTCTTTTACCAGCTGCTTTTACCTTCTGGGCCTTTAGCCCCTTCTTCCCACGAGATAAGGTGCAATCCTACAAATAGGTCAACCCAATGCCCAGACAAGGGGAATGGGATAAATGAGCGGGAGATAAGATGAAATAGTGGTGCTATGATGGGAGCGAACGATGGCTTTTCAGAAATTCCCTCAGTGGAAAACCAAGACCTATGGGCACAGGCTTGCTAAGGCACCCTGTTAATTTCCCCAAGTATGGTCAAGTGGGCTAATGTAAGATCCAAGCAGTTGTTAGAGATAAAAGGAATCAGATGCATATATTTAAAGCTTTCAATGATCAAAAGTGACACATACCATGATACCTGGACCAATTACCTCATGGAGAAAGAACCGCTTCTGATACAGGATCAAGCCGATGGTGATGGATGTTGCTGCTGCTGACAAGACAAAAGATGATGAATGAGGAAAAGGAAGGCCCTCCAGGGCCATGCTCAAGTCAATCCTTCTCTCGGTACTCCATTTTTAGGACCTGTGGGCCTCGAGACATGATCTCCTAGTTATCCCTAAAAAGTGGGGATAACACCTCCAACAATGTCTTTCAATTGTTTTTGTTACAAGTCTTCTTCTTTTCAAGCCCCTGCATTTATTGCAAAGGAAATAAGATTTCCCATCATCGACGTGTGCCTCCAATGCATCCCTTAACCTAGCAATCATCCTTTCACTCTCTTCAGGTGTTGGCATTAGGATTTCCTATGTTTAAAAAAAATCCACTAAAGCAATATACGTACAATACGGTACAAATATCATCGAATTATATTGACCCCATATGTACTAGAGAAACAATACATTTTCATCATAGATTTATTAAAGGTTTATAACACTAGTCAACAATTAATCAACAAATCAAAACTACATTTTTACCACATAAGTTCCAAAGCTTGACTATAAGCAAGTAATAAAATCAAACAATAAAAGAGAACTAGACCAAGACAAATTGTATAGTAATTAAATTGAATTGAGTAGACATGTTCATACCYATTTCCTAGGMAACAATTTATGTCCTCAAATGAAAGAGGGTCTAAGGGTTAGGAATCCAATCTGGGTATTTAAAAAAGAGATAAAGTAATAATAAAAGTTTGCAACCTTCAAAGTACAAAATCTGACCTATGCATATCAAGAATTGGATTTGAGGCAAGTACCACATAGAAAAAAGACTAATAAATCATGCAATGAACAATAAGCATAAAAATATTTTATATCGTCGCGCCTACAACAAAATAGTTGAAAACACTCACCATATTCAATCTTCTGAAGAATATTGACTATGTCAAAGTTGACCAAGTCATTGACTGTTAAACCATTTTCAAACAGGTAGTTGGCATTCTCTACATTCGTCTATAGATAGACGAACTATAATTGAAAGATCGATGGATATAGAAGTTCATCGAAAGTACGATGTTCATCGGGGCACCCATAAAAAAAATGATTAAAATTTTAATATTATGTCATAATTTGTGACGATATGATTAATTTTATCCTTATCGTCGGAAGTTTTTGTCGAATTTTCCCCATATGTAGTAGAGCTTGTTTTGGGGCTATTTTTAGCCAAAATTTTATTTCTTTACACTTTTCTAAGCCCCTTTTTATTTGTGAGTCTTCATGTTCTTCAATTTTAATCCATGCACCTTAATGGAACTATACCATTGATGTTGTAGGTTTTATCAATAATGTATTTGAGATGTTAATCTACTTTTGCATGGTCTTTCCATTTTGTTGTGTCATGGATCCATTTTATATGTATGATGTACTTTGACATGGCATTCCCATTTTTCCACTCCATGATCCACTCATATGTTGTACTTAACTTCACTCATAGATGGTGTTGGGTGTAACATCCCCAATTTTGATCCCCGAAATAGTAATGTATGTTATGATCCAACTCCTTAAAAAATGATAAGCATTTGATGAATATAGTCCACTTCGAGGGGGAAACATCCTTTTACAATATATCCAATCCATAATATAATATGAGATGAGATAAGATGATCCTAAGACTAGGTCTTCTTGGTATATATATAGGAGACAAAGGGTACAATTTTAATGAAAGGGTACAATCAAGGGCTCTAGCCGACATACAATTATAACACTATAAATGTAATAATTCAATATCTAGGGCTTAATAAGGGGTTTTTACACACAAAATGGGCCTTTTTATAGGTATTATCATTCTCGTCCCCTTCAAACAAGTTTTTTCATCAAAACTTGAATAACTACGGGTGTTTCTACATGAAGAATTGATATAACCTTGTTTCCTCTTCCACTGGTAGGTTCTTCCATTCGATGAGGTACTCTGTAATTGCTCAATTTCTCAACTACTTAATCCATGTTTCAAGGATTGTTTTTGGTTCTAGTATGATTTTTCCTTCTTCATTAATCTTCGGTAAGTATTTTTGGATTGGGATCTTGTTGTTGATTACCTTTTTTAAGAAAGAAACGTGGAAGATTGGATGTACATGTGAAGATGGAAGCAACTCCAATTTGTAATCCATACTTCCAATCCTTTGAAAAAACATATAGGGGCCATGATATTTGGGTTCTAATTTATTGTCCTTTTGTTGTATCCTCATAAATAACCAATCCCCCACTTCAATTTCCTTTTAATTGTAATGTTGATCTACTTGTTGTTTCATCCTATTTTGTGTCATAACCAAGTTGTCCTTCAATGTTTTGAGAACCCATCATTGGTTCTCTGTGTGGTCATCCACTACTTGAACCTCAATATTCCCTTTCAAGGGAGATGCAATGGATGGAGGAAGATATCCATAAAGTGCTAGAAATGGGGACATTTTTTATGAAGTATGGAAGGTTGAGTTGTACCACCATTCCACCCAAAGAAACCACTTGACCCATTATGCTTTTTTATCGAATGCATAGCAATGAAGATATCCTTCTAGACATTTATTCACAATCTCATTTTTCCCATTAGATTGAGGGTGGTAAGATCAAATTTGAGTCAATTGAATACCCAAACAAGAAAATAATTTAGTCCAAAAAATTCCAATGAAAATTGGATCTATGTGATCACTTTCAATAATCTTGGGGACTCCATGTAGCTTTTGAATTGTTTCCATGAATTTTGTGGCTACAGTACTTTCTTTAAAAGGATGAGAAAGAGAAAAATATGTGCATACTTTGTCATTCAATCCACTACTACCATGATGACAATCTTTCCTTTGGATTTGTGTAAACATGTAATAAAATCCATTGAAACTTCTTCCCAACATTTACTTGGTATAACTAATGGTTGTAGGAGACCTGGCGTCTTGATTGTCTCTCCCTTATTCTTTTGGTAGACCAAACATTCAAACAAAAACTTTTGAACATTAGTTTTAAGACCTTCCTAGAAAAAACCCTTCTTGATCCTGTAGTATGTTTTCAAGAATCATGAATGTCCTCCTATAGGAGAAGTGTGCAATTCTAGAAGGACCTTCTAAAACACTTTGGATAGTTCATTGAATCACTTAGAAAATCATTCAAAATGATTATTTTTATATTCGTCTAACGATGCATCAAACATGTTTCAAACTTCAATATGTTCAAACATGTCTAATAGTTCATTAGACCATTTTTAACTTTACAATTTTCAAACTTAGGTCACAAAGCAAGTGAGATCACATGACATTTGGTTTAATTTTAACGTCATTTAGCCTCATGGATCTTTAAGGAAACCTTCAAGTGATCCCCAAATATATTGTATGTATGAATGTGATTCTTTGTAGCATCCCCAAATATATTGTATGTATGAATGCACTTCCATGGCAGATGAGGAGGGAAAGTATCCCAATGACATTTGTGCAACATTTAGTTACTTGGAATAGAGGATATGGGTGTAATGTTTTAGTTCAATGTAATTAATTAATGTACGTAGTGTGTTTCTTTACAACCCATAAGGGACTCAGATGTTGTTATTATCGTCAGTGCTCGAATATGATATAAATTAGCAACTAAAAGTGACGTGTCACAAGGTAAAGATAAATTAGCAACTAAAAGTGACATGCCACATGCTAAAGATAAATTAGGAACTGAAAGTTACGTGTCACACGTTAAATTTTTGGGTGATGTAGAAATAAAGTTTTGAGTGATACAAACTTGAAAATTCATGGACACTTCATCTGGAAGAAGATATGTGCAATACTCTACCTCACATTTTTCCTACATATCATATAAAAATACAATACATACACTCAGAAGAAAATTTTAGTTGTTTTTAATGATTACATGGCATTTTAGTAGAGAACTTTTTTATTTCAATTTTTATTTTTTTATAAATTTAAAATACAGAAAATTGACATTTTTAAAATATTTGTATTTTTTTAATGAGACTTTTCGTTTCATTTGTCATTTAATGCATATATACAATACAAATTATAGAATATACATGTTTAATGCATCATAAACAATCATATTATCAATACCATTTGATTTAGTTATGTCATGTGTCATCCATATATAAATTTATATATTGATTTTGTCCTTAGCGATCCAGGTTTTGTCCAGGTAATTATTTTGATGACCGACCTTGGAATATTGACGGCAAAAGCATCCTATGTAAAGGTTTTCCCATATGGTAGGTTAATGTTTAACCCTTTAGTCTTTCTGTGGTTTTTTTCAACCTTTGAATTTTTTTTTTAATATTGGCAATCAAGAGATCAAATGACTCTTCTTCGCCCTTTGAATGTTGAATTCTCAAACTACGAAGAAGAGCATAGTTCACAAGATTATTTGGGGGGGTTCTCCTAAGGGTCTTATTTGTAACATTCCACCTCATGGGAGCTAGGCAGAGGTAAAAAAAACCCAATTGATTTCTTCACTTCAATGAGAAGAGCATAGTTCACAAGAGTATTTGGGGGGGTTCTACTAAGGGTCTTATTTGTAACATTCCACCTCATGGAATATAGGAAAAGGGAAAAAAACCAATTGATTTCTTCACTTCCACTCTCATGGCGGCCCATGAGTCCAACTATATGATAGAGCACGTAGACGAATACAATTTTTCCTTGGATGTCTTAAATCTAGAACAACCCCTAAGGATTCGATGTGTAAACCCTATTTCGCTACTTTCACTTTTCAATGCTATAGAGAGAATGCACCCTTCTTGAAATCAATTGGGACTATTACCCAATTCGTGAAATCAGTTGGGAAGATTAGTTTTCTAGGATAAAAAATAATTGTAAACTAAACTTGAACTTGAAGGCAGAGAATCAGGACAACAATCCAAGGATTTTACACGATGAAGTTCTTTCACTTTTCATATGCAGAGAAGGAAAGGAAGGAATATGCAAGGATCAATAATAAATCAATATGGATGCATTCATTGATTGGTGGGTCACAAAAACTCAACATAAAAGGATTGCAAGTAAAAAATATTTTACTGGCCTTTTGTTCCTTTCTAGGTCCATTTATCAATACCTATGACTTTCATCTTTTGAGAAATTCATTACAATAATATTATTTGTTTTTGGGAGTAAACATTTATCTATGATATGCCATCACTAGGTTCAACCAAAACATTATATAGTAACTCGGAACTTTATATAGTTGGGGAGGTGTTTTAACAACATTTTATATAACATCTCGTGAATTTAGTTTTAAATTTTACCCAAATATGTCTTCTAATGCATGAATCCAATTTTGAATTTTACTCAAATGTCTTCCAGTGCTCGATCCAGTGCTAAGAGAAAAGGATCTTCCTAAATTGTGGGATTGAGGATCATAAATACACCAAATTTTTTTTGACGGATTTACAAACTAGGGGTAGTTCACTTGCAATTCATTACATTCATTATTTGGATCAAATGATTAACTAATTCACCATGACTTGGGTGGTCCACACTTGTTGCTTACATATTTCATCTTAATGTGTTTGGATGCAATAGTGATTTCTTCCCAAGTTTTGCATTCATACTTGTGATATTGCATAAAAGAAATAACTTGTTTGAAGTTGTAATTGGTTGGAATAATGGTTTGTTTCTTCGTCCCTCCTACCCATTTGATGCATTTGCATTCAACACTGATCAATTACTTAAATTGATCAAACTGGATTGTCATAAATGAAGCTTGCAATAATTCTAATCGATGTTGTCTTCTACCCTCTTTTAACCACATTGAATGAACTAATTATACATGTAAGGTAAATTCAAAATATTTAGTGGTGGAACTAAGGGTTATAGAAGGAAATCAATTCTTTATCATGATTAGCTTATTTCTTTTGTCATTTCATTTCCAAATCTGTTGATTCATCCAATTTCACACAAAGGTCTTATAGGCTTCATTATATGCATTAGGTGTACTTGCAACTGAGAATGAGGATCTAAATCATTGATCCAAAACTTTTAACATTGACTACTTGCATCTACATGGCTTTAAATCCTCCCAAAGACAAAATTTCGGGGTCTTTAAAGAAAGTAGTTTCCTGAATTCACTTTGATGTTTCCTTTCCCCTACTTCAGGGGTATGCTAGTATTATTTTATTACTATATTATGATTGACCTTTACTTTTTTAAGTCTTTGATTTATGTTATCCTAATTTCTTAATCTTGGGATTAGTTACCAAAAGACAGAAACATGTACTTCCCATGAAGACACATGGTGTATCATTAGCATGAAATTATATCCTATGATTTTGGGAATGAAAAGGGGATTCACGTCCATCATTCCTAGAGGTTTTTCTTAAAGAGCTTAAGCTGGAAACATGGATGTAACAAAAATATGGAAAATGGGTACCCTAAAACTATGAAGAATTATGACTATGTGTATGGTTAATTGTTGTACTTGAGGAAAAAATAGTTTCATTTGATAGTCCTTGGAGTCACCAGCAATGATATTTCTTGGTTAGATTATGTTGTAGCCCTGGAGGGAAATGGGATATCTTGAGGAACAATGTGGAAAATAAGGGGATCTCATTCCTTGGGCTATGTAGGAGTTTAAATATTGTGAATTATGGGAATTGGGATGTTTGAAGAGAGCTAGAAAGCCAACCATGGGTAGATTCTTCCTTGTGAATTATAGCCTCAACTAGGGGGAAAGTGAGTCTCTATTATGGAGAGATTAAGTGCAATAGAGAGCCTAAGGCAGGGATGATTTAGGGTCTCAATTTCGTTCATGGGCTAATTTTCCATGGCTTTTTCCAAAAAAAGGTTCGCTATTCTATATGTGATTCGCCCAAATGTTATAGGATAAAATTATTTTACCTTAAAAATCGTCAAAATTTTATACAAACTATATAAAATCCTTAGAAATTTGAATATTTTTATAAAAATATCGCCAAACATTTATAGTTGGCATATGAAGGATCAATAATATTCGCCAAGGTTTCTACATTTTAAAATAAACTTCCATCCTTAAAATCATCCCTGGCCTAAGGTTGGGTGGAACATCTTTCATTTGCAACCATATGGTGATTAATTCCCAAAAATATAAGTGCTTATGGTTTATTTTTTAATATGATGAATTATTGTTTTGATCTCAACTGGAATAATTCATAGGTGCTTTCCCTATTTAATACTTCTTCATCTTCCCACTTATCATTAGTGTATGGCCAATAGGGATGATTTTAAGGATGGAAATTTATTTTAAAATGTAGAAACCTTGGCGAATCTTATTCATCCTTCATATGCAAACTATGAATGTTTGGCGATATTTTTATAAAAATATTCAAATTTATAAGGATTTTATATAGTTTGTATAATTTTTTGGCGATTTTTAAGGTAAAATAATTTTATCCATTTTTAGAATAGTGAATCTTTTTTGGGGAAAAACCATGGAAAATTAGCCCATGAACAAAATTTAGCCCCTAAAATCATCCTCATTGGCCAAGTGATTTCTACTTAGGTAGCATGAAATGACACACTTGATCTTAGATCATGTCCTTACAGCTTCCATACCTAAACCTAGAATCATCATTAGTGTCTTCTTCAATTCATGAAAATTTTGAGTTGTTCAAACCATAGATACCTATCTCCATGGGATAAGATGGACATAATTTATTTGAATATTTAAAAAGTGAGTAATTGAAAACATGTAGGATGGTTTGATAATAAATTTTTCTTAACATTGGTCTATCTAGAACAAACTTGGGTAATAAATGTGGGGCTTTGATTGCTCCATATATCCACAGGTAAGTGAAATAATTTTGTAAATACAAATCCCCAATTATGATTAGGATTTGCATGGATTCCTTGGATAACCCAAGAGATGGTTTAAACTATACCAACTCATATAGTGGTGAAAAGAAACCATCACATATTCTTGCATAAGAAAGTGTATACTTGTTTTCCCATGATTCCTAACAGTACAGTGATAATGTACATGGAATGGAATTTTTTAGATGTTCCAAGACCAACCCCTAAAAGGGAAAGGATTATTTGCACATATATCACACACTTTCTAGGAAGCCATATAGAATTTTGGAGGAGAATTATGATTTAGATACTTCGCCTTGATTACTTCTTGTGTCAAGGTATGAGATAAAATTGCATCCCAATTGAAAATAGATATTTTTTTCACAATGGTGTATAGAAAAGGTGTTGATACTGAGAGCGGGGTGAATCAGTATCAAGTACAATTTAAAACCTTTTTCAACTTATACTTAAACCATTCAATTATATCCAATGAGCAATGAACAATAGTATAAGAGTTACACCAATACACCACAA
>JZKD02S0385709.1:234822-247363 GCA_000966675.3 Picea glauca
TCATCCATTGTCATTTTGGTCAAGTCCCTAGTTTCTTCAATGGTAGAGACCTTAGCATCATACTTCAAGAGAAGTGATCTCAACACTTTTTGTACAACCAAGGATTCATTGAGATCCTCACCTTATCCTATGATAGAATTAACAAATTCATCAACTCTAAGCAAATAGGTTGCAATATCTTCCTTTTCATCCATCTTCAAATTTTAAAATTTTGCTCTATGTCATTGAAGCTTAACCTTATTAACTTTTGGATCGCCTTCATAGATACTCTTGAGTTTGTCCCATACCTATTTAGAAGTGATACATCCCATCACTTTGCTAGCAATGTTTGGTTCCAATGATCCTAGAATAGCACGTCTGGATTTCGAATTACAACTCATAAGTTTCTTCTCATTTGGATCGATTGGAACAATCTTTGGGATTACATAGCCATTTACAACTGAGTACCAAATGTCTACTTCCAAATTTGTTAGGTAAGTTTGCAGTATATCACTCCAGTATGCATAATTTCTTTCACCAAATCATTGAATCCCATTTGGAATGTTCTCATGGTCATCCATCTCTGCTCATGATTTTCCTTCCAATGGTTAAACTATTTTGAAGGCAACCCGCTCGGATACCAATTGTTGGAAACACTGAGAGGGGGTTGAATCAATATTTAGTGCAATTAGTATTTTTGAACTTGTACTTCAATCAGATCATGTATTCAATTTATATCCAATCAACAATGAATAATATCCAATGAACAATGAACAATAGTATAAGAGATATGCTAATACACCATGCACAATATATAAGAAGTAATCATGTATTATTGTTCAAAGGAAGTAATGACTTCCAAAGGTAGATACATCTTATAAATATAAATGTAGGGATAAACCTCCAAAAGGAAGATACAATCCTCCAATATCAAGAGAGGGTTGACCTCTTTATCCTTTCCCTTTCCTTCCACCCAAGAATAGATGAGAGATAATAAAACTTTACATTAAAGTATAACCACCAACCAACCATCACATAGAACCTGGTAATGTTGCATAAGACTTCTTCAACTTTTTCAATTCTTCACTTCTTGGAATACTATGATCCTATAACCAATATTACTCAATGTATTCTCTGAAATTCCTCCAATTTTCACTCCTTGAATCCACCCAGAAAAGGAGTTATAGAGAAAATGGTAGACCTTATTCAATTCTAGTTTATTTGGGAGAGTGAACTTTTACAGTATGCCCTTCCCTCACTATTTAACATCAGATTCTGAAATTAGACTCAAGAAACTAAAGCTCATACTATTTACAATTTAATTGGTATCACTTCATTTGGATTCTCTATGAAGACGTTATGACTGTTTTACCTGAAACACATGTTTATGACTAGATTCAGGACTAGTAAAAAACCTAATCTTCCACAGAGTGTATATCCAAAATTATATTGAATCAAGAGATGAATTTTTTACCATAGATACCTAGATATGTCTTATTAATATCCTCCAAATTTCACCATATGAATCATTCTAGAAAACAAATTATAGAAAAAATGGTAAGATGACCTGTAAATAACATACCTTAGAACACATCATCAAAAGACTTCATCCTCCCTTGAAATTCAACCTTCTTTACTTCAAATTTCCTAATAAAGTAGACTTAGATATCCTTGCTCATTAATAAACTTGTGTGTATTAAAAAATTAATGTATAATGAGAGGTATTTATACCCTTTATGTCACTTCCTTTTAACATTAGGGTCGGCATGTAGTTTCAGCTTCAATTCACATTGTCATCTTCAAAAATTCATTTCTCCTTAATCGTGAGGATCCACGTGATGTGCCACATACCACTGGAAGAGGCATGACTTATACTATCCATCCATGGGTGTTGTATCTTTGTGCGTAATTTCCTTCATGTCTATCTACTTTGATCAACTGTGGGGTCCAAAATCCAATAGCTAGGGTTGACATCAATGACTGCAACCAATGACTAGGGTTGACATCAATGACAACAACCAATATTCAAACAACGTCCACTCGTATGACTCATTTTGAAGTGATCTATAGGAATAATACATCATCGTTTATCTCATACATTCCAAGTGTCTCCAAGGTTTAGGAGGTTGAAAACACTCTTATAGTCCAGACGACCATTCTCTGTACCCTTAAATAAAATTTGGTCATGGCTCATAATCGCATAAAGCAACAAGAAAATCAGGGTAATTCATAACTCAATTTTTTGATGAGGACCAAGTGTTTCTTCATTTGCAACCTTATAAGAAAACTTTACTCAAAGATGAACAATGTGAGAAACTCTCCCCCAAGTTCTATGGTCCTTATTCGATTCTCAAGTGAGTGGCACATGTGACCTACCAGTTAGTTCTTCCCAGTAATTCTAAGATCCATCCTTTTTTCCATGTCTCATGCTTAAATAAAGTGATTAGAACTAAGTGTCAGACTCAAACCAATCTCCTTGATCAGTTGGATGAATAAGGATCCATTTGGTTGTAGCCACAAGTAGTCTTGGACCAGCGTGAGCGTCTTCTTTGTTGGTACACCATCAACAAATTTTTAGTTCAGTGGAAGGATACACCACCAAAATATGCTAATTGGGAGCCAACTACCATTATGCAACAATTTTCCCATCTCAAGTATACAGGACAAGCTTGTTTTTCAAGGGGGACGACATGTTCGGGACCTAACCTCCCTAACCCCTCATGTATATAGAATAATATGTTTTCTATGTAATAAAGGTCAACATTAGATAATAAGGCCTATATAATAATGTGAACAAATGTAATGTAAGAAGACTTAATAGAATCTTTCACTTCTAGAAAGATCTTCCTCTAGAATGTTCTTTAGAAGATAGAATTAGTATAAATAGAAGTAGAAGGTATGGGGAAGTTTTTTCTTGAGAATTATTATAATAGAGTGTTGCTATGATAGAGGTTACCCCCTCGAAGAGGCAAGTGAACTTGGATTTCTATCAATAAAGGTATCATTGTTGGTGTTATTTTTCACTATATTTTTTTGTTCCGCTGGTATCTGTTATAATATTTTCTATTTTTTATTTATATAATACATCTTGTACCTTACAAATAAAGTTTATTGTTGTTGGTTTTTAATTTCTAGATTTGTTTTACTTCATTCATTTGCATTCTTGGGTGGCTTTTCATACAAATATTACATGGTATTAGAGCATTTGTGAGTTGTGGGTAAGCAATATTTTTAGAAATCTAAGTGTAAAACTATTTTTTTTTCGAAGCACGTATGTTATTCTCTTGCATCCCCAAAGAAAACACTAGTTTTGGGTTTTGTTTTTTTTTGCTTTCCAAATGCAGGTTTTTTTGGAGCTTCCTAAAGACATTTTGATTACACCATTGATTCTAGAGCAGTTAAGATAGCCAAATTCTCATTTCGTTACATCCTAGCTAGACATAGGAGGTCGAATCTGAGAGGCTTTCAAGCCAGAGGTTTGTTGCCAGATCCAGTAGGGAGCCACCATTTTGAAGCATTTTGGATCAAATTCGACCCCTCCATCGTGTTCAGAAGGCCTAATATCCCTAAGATCAATTATCCATTTGTTGATTTTGAGAAAATTTGTCCAAAGAGGTAAATGTTTTTTCCCACAGTCATATGACCCTCCAACTCGCACTTTAGTTTGGAAGCAGTTTTGCTAAATTTGGCGGAAGGTGAATTTTGGCAGTTTCACTAAGTTTGGCAGTAGTTATGTTAAATTTGGAATTTTATCTAATTTATCTAGAGGTTTCTATAGTTGAAGATTTTTCTAAGTTTGGTGGTAGTTCTGATAAAATTGGCGGTTTCACTAATTTATTTGGAACTTTATACAGTTGGAGTTGGTTTCTATAAGTTTGGAAAAATTTCCACTAGATTTGGTGGAAGTTAAATTTTGAATTTCCTACCCCCTCTCTGTTGTCAAGTTTTGTTTTGAAGAAAAACTTTGCAGGCTCGTATCTCGGGTTTCCAACCTCCTTTTCTCAAGTAATTTTTTTTATTTGGGCTAGTTTTTCATGCTCTCTGCACTAGTGTAGTCATTTTCTAATTTTGGTATTTTCTAGAATTTGTAGATTATCATTGGTGACACTACACAGTTTGTGTTTTGAGAACTTCAAAGGATCATATCTTTTGCATCATGTGACCTCAAATTGACGTGATTCTTTTTTCAAAAGTGCATGATTTTTTGTGTACTTCATAGTGGCGTTATTTATTTCACTTGATATTGTGCCAAAATTGAACTTTAAGCACATACTCATTTTTTGAGGATTTGTGAAAGCATTGAAGTCAAGTCCACTTAATGTTCTCTTGCTAGTCGCAAATGTAACTGCACTAAATATAAAGTGCCAAATCATTTTTTTTGGAGGGGATATTTTGTACATAGGTACCTCATCAGGATTTTTAGTCAGGACTCGCCTTTTCATATTTGTTTTTGTTTCCTCCTTAGTTGCACTTAAGGAGGGGTGTTAGTGTGAATAGGGTTCTTTATCTATCTAGTTCTTTCTTAGCTAGTTTTTCGTTTTATCTCTCTTCACACTAGGTTAAGTTTACTTAGGGAAACTTTCACTTTATCCCATATTGGTTGTGTTTTTAGTCTCTTGGGTGGTAAACCCTATATATACTCACCCATTTATCTCATATAAGAATCTCATTTTCATTGTATGATTTGCATTCTCTTGAGTAGAATTCAGTTTATTTGTGCTCATTTCTTATTTCTAGATTTGCTTTCCTTCAAGCCTTTGCATTTTTGGGTGGCTTTTCAACCAAATATTACATAAACTATGAACAAAAGTTTGGATATAAAGTGTTATCCCAAGCGAATAGAGATGATCCACATTTATGATGGTGGGGGGGGATTACAGAAACTCAAATGTCTAGAAAAAAGAAAAAAAAATCATGTGGCTTATTTTAAACAATAAGGCTCTTACCTGGGACAATTTTCAAAAGAGGAGTTTTGAAGGTCCATGAAGATGTTCCATCTACAAGCATTCAATTAAAACTAATTCCCAACTCATCCTTTTTTGCAATTTCACTTTAGAGGTATGGAAAGAAGTGGATAGATATGTAGGGTTGTCTAATTCATGGAAAGGAAACAACATTGTAGAATCCATCATATCACGGCTCTTCAATCCTTCAACCTCCAACCATAAATCTCTTTCACTCACCATTTCTTGGGGTATTTGGATATCTAGGAACCAATCATTGTTTGAATATAGAGAAACTCTTCCTCTAAAATTTCCTTGTAAAGTATAAATATCCTCTCTACTTCTCGTAGCTTGACAAGTCACATTTGACTACAAGGACCTTGTCAGACCTTGTTATTAGGGACATGCCATGGCCATTTTTTGATGGATATTCTTAGAGAGACCTGCCCTATGGGGGTGCAAGGGGAGATATTTACTTATCAAATGATCATTACATGTCTTCCTCAACAAGTATACAAATTGAAACCAACATTTTTTGTGAGATAGTGGATCTTAACCTAATTACTTTTTGCTTAGCCTGAGAAAAGGGCATCTCCCAATTGCACATTTATGGTGATTCTATGTTGGTCATCCAATGGATGAAAGGGGATTTCAACATTTAGAACTTCACCTAACTCTCATTATTTCAAGAGATTCAAATCAACTTATCATGTTTCTCTTACATCTCCTTCGATCATGTCTACAGGAATAGGAATGAGGATGTATAAAGTATTTCAAAATCCAGGCTGGAGATGGAAAAATGAGTATAGAAAATAATAGAAAAAACCAAACCCTCTTCTTAGAATATCTTCATGAATCATGGACTGAAATGATGTGTTGTAATTTTTTGACCTTAGTTTCCTACTAATTAGATAAGATTACAGAGTATTTGGACAAAAACACTGAAGTTGATAGGTTGACCATGGAAGAACGAGAGCTACAAGAAGGAACTTGGGAGATCAATGAGTCCCATTAGGGACAACATACTTCTTTTGGAATCTATAGGGTTGATGTATTGATCTATATGTTTATCTTGTAAATAAATGTCGCTTCAAGGGGAGCTTGATTGTCCCTGGATCTGTGATAGGCATATTTTTTTGTTTTTTATCCCTTTTAATGATTATATAAACATTCAAAATTTTCTCTAGGAATAGACCTCAAGGTATTTTTGGATACCAAACCAACAGGACTATATTAAAATGCCATCATGGTATTCTACTCTTATAATTTTTTTACCTTCAATAAAATTAATCTATTTTTTCTTGGAAAAATTTACAAAATTAAGTTATATTAATTCATGTAGTGTACTTAGTGTCTCTTTATTTATATATATGGAATAATATTTTAGTCTAAAGTGGGTGTTGGACAGTTGGTTTTCATTGATGTCAACCCTTGGAGAGTGATCTTGGAGATTGATTTCAAGCCTTATAGATTGATGTCAACCCTTAGAGAAGTATAGAAACCCCAGAGATGTGGATGATATCGTTGGACACTTGGTTATCATTTGTATGACCGAGATTTATGGTGAGTTAGTTGGGTACATTTGATGTAGTCTACATGTATCCCTTGAGGTGTGGTTATGGGACCCGAATTTGATTAATGAATATGGACATTAAGGATAGTGAAATTGCAGGTAAGACTATCATATATGGATAGTACATGCCATGTCATTTCTGGTGATATGTAGAACACCACGTGGTTCCTCACAGTTAGGGATATATGGCCTTGTAAAGTTGGAAGCCCCAAAGAGTGGTAAAAAATCCCCTAGCATGCTTACAAGTCTTGGTGAAAGGGTAAAGTGGTTGTAACAAGAAACCACTAAAATAAGGAAATAGTTCACCTATCACAAGTATAAATACACCTCAAGAATCTCTCATTTGTACACACACACTTATAATTGAATATCTATCTTATGATTGTTATGGTCTAGTATTGTGATATTTTGCCTAGTTTGTGATGGAATTTTTTTGAGGTTACGAAGGAAGTTTGAAGGTGAAAGTCTTGGAGTTGCAACAAACCCTAGTTTCTGAGGTATCTGTCAGTTGCAGGTCAACAGGGCACGAATGTACGCAGGCTACAGTAGAGGAAATCACGGATATATGTGTGCTATAGAAGGGAAAGTTGTGTATCCATGAAAATATTATGGAAGCTTGAGAAGAGATGTTGGTACAAGGTTTTTGAATACTATGGAAGAGTTACAGATCAGTCTATAGTATAGAAAGTCGGCTACAAGATCAAAGGTAAGTCTTAAGGGTTATGGTTATGGTGTTATGGTACATGCATGGTAATGATAGTATGTGGTATGGTACATCTTGGTGATGTTATGGTACATTTATTAGAATCATCATTGGCTATCTTGGTGTATGGTTTGGTTACATGTTATGGTGCATACTTGAGGCTTTGTAGATTTTGTTATGAAGTTGCATCTTGGTGATATTGAGGAGCATGCTTGGGGGCATGTGTTTTTGATCTTTGGCTTATGACTTGAGGCACATCATTGGATGCATGTTACATGTTGAAGTCTGCTTGATGAGATATATTGTAGGTTCATATCTTGGTTTTTTGGCATATGGTGTATGGCATGATATGGTATATGGTTGAGACACCTCTTATGGTGCATGTTTGATACATGGTATGGTACAGGATTGATACATGGTATGGTGTTGATGTACATGATTGATGTACATGGTTGATGTGCATAGTTGGGACATGGTATGATACATGATATGGTACATGGTTGATGTGCATGGTTGGCACATGGTATGGTACATGGTATGGTGTTGAGGTGCATGGTTGATGCACAATTTGGTATGGGTTGAGGTGCATGGTTGATGCATAGTTTGGTACAAGTGTTGGTGCATGGTTGATGCACTTGTTGTGGTACAGGTTGTGTTATATGGTTGATGGTTTAGGTTGAGGTACAAGTTGATGCATGGTTGATAAATGGTACAAGTTGGAACTTGGTTAAGACACATATCTTGTGATGGTATGTGGTGATCTTGGTACATGCTTGGTAGAGGCATGTGTTGGTGTTGTTGAGCATATGGTTTAAGATATGCTCTTGGTGATATTTTCATGAGTTGCATGTGGATGAGATTGGATCTAGTTTCATGGATGAGACAATGATTATTTGGATAGGTTGTTGTGATAGTGGTTGATGTGGTAGTGACAGTGGCAGTGATTACGGTACTGATAGTTGGTATACACTTATATTTCAGGTCGGTTGGATGGTGCAAGGAAAGGGGGTTGGAGCCATAGAATCATGGATTTGGATCTTCCTTCAGGTTGGAGCCTAAGAACTAGGTAGTTGTAGCCACCTTTTGGTTGGATCCAGAGAACCCAGGGGGTTGTAGCCTCCTTCTGGTTGGAGCCAGAGAATTCAGGGAGTTGGTTCCTTTAGGACACATTTTAACCATTGGATGGTAGATAAGGAGTGCAATATGAATGGAGTACCAATGTTCAATATGAATGTAGTAGAAATGTTCAGTATGAATGGAGTACCAATATTCAATGGTCAGAATGGTCTATACTATGAGTTATGGAGCTGAAGAACAAAAAACATTTTGTAGGCACAAGGATATGATATTTGGTATTCAGTTTTTACAGGATATAATGTGTTGGAATACTAAGAGTGGGGGGGTGAATAATTATTAGCACTTTTATCACTTTTAACCACAATATAAAATATTCAATAATCAGAGCATATAAACAGTTACCATTTAGCAGTTTATCATCTATGTTTAGTATACCAACAATGCATGATAAAATAATCACAGACACAATACACCAAGATTTATTTCGAAACCCAATGCGAGAGAAAACCTCGAAATTATTTTCTTATATGTCAGAACAAATACATTCATATGAAGCACCAATTTCCCAATTTTCAAACTTCAACTGGAAGGAGGCTCCAACTTGAAGGAAGATAGTGCGTATAACTCATTGAGACATACATGTTCCTAATTTATTCATAATAACTCCCTAACACACTCAGGAAAACATGCCTTTACCTTGAAGATAAACTGAGTTCCTAATCCCTGACCTTCTTAGATTTTTCCTCACAGGAATGTGACTGTGTGTACTATCTGCCCATGGGTATCCACACTTTTCCTCATGCAGGTCTCGGATGTTTGTGCTTCTCCTCCTGAAACTCGTGGATATACTCATGGAATTCATGTATGAAACCCTTTCTCCATACTCTCATCTCCTGCAAACTCCTTCCTTAACTGGACTTCTCTAACATCGACTCACTGCCTCATATCTCCAACATGTATGCTCAGAAGTCTTCACATAAGTGATTTTAAATGGACTCTTATCTGTGTTATATAAGACAATTTTCTGAATGACATGAAACTCATGATGGCATGCAACTCACATGCAACCTATTATCTTTTGTTTACTCCACTTTTCTTTTCCCTATAATAATTAATTATCTCTTCAAAAATTAATTATTCCTGCAATAATTAATTAATGCAACTCACATGCAACCTATTATCTTTTGTTTACTCCACTTTGCTTTTCCCCGTAATAATTAATTATCTCTCCAATAATTAAGTATTCCTGCAATAATTAATTAATGCAACTCCCATGCAATCTGTTATCTTTTGTTTACTCCAACTTTACTTTTCCATGTAATAATTAATTATCCCTCTAATAATTAATTATTCCTTCAATAATTAATTATCCCTGCAATAATTAATTATTTTTTGTTTACTGCCACTTTACTTCTACATGTAACTTGTTAACTCCTCCTTTACTTTTTCTATAATTAATTAATGACATGCAATACTTAATTAATTATCCCTACAATAATTAATTAATCATTTTCAATAATTAATCCCTTGTTGCAACCACTTTGACTGGTCAAGCTTCTTAATGACCTTCTAGAGGCTTCTAGAATATTCTTGAGGGACCTCCAACTTGACAACACCATATCTCCTCAACCTTGAGGAACTACGTGGTGTACCATATATCAGCGAAAATGGCATGACACATAATATGCATCTATGATAGTCTTAACTACAAGTATATTGACCTTCATGTATTTATTCCTCAATCAACTATGGGTTCCATGACAACCCTGTCATTGGATCCTCTCACATGGATCATATACCAAGGGAACCTCTCAACCATATGTCCACCATCACCAACACATGTCTCTACCAAGCATGTACCAACATGTACCGTGCATCAACCATACACATCAACAAATGTACCATACCATGTGCCAAACCATGCACATCAACCATGTGTCAAACCATGCACATCAACACCTATACAATACCATGTGTCAAACCATGCACGTCAACCATGTACATCAATTTGTACTATTTCATACCATACACCATGAGCATGTACCATAATATATAGATAAACAATGTGTCAATAACAATGGTATGTGTAACATCCCCAGCATCCAACTGGGCTATGCCACGTAAACTATATGCAAATTAACACATATACACATAGAAACTCTTGCGAAACTTTGTATATATAACTTAAAACAGAAAAATGCATTCTGTAAATGCACATATTCATATGGAAATAATAGCAAACATATACATGCAACATAGACAGGAAATACCCATAAATATAAAGACAGGTATAAACCACACACAGGAAAAACCCATAAAAATAATCACATAAATAATAATGCAGCATATAAATTAACACACAATTGACACTTATCTTGGTAGGAATATCACCAACTATGTGCAGAAATTCCATGAACATCCCAACCTTATACCACTTTTCTCATCACTCTCAGCAGTGGGTCACCCCCAAGCTGGGACTAAACTCCACCCGGGTAAAGGGATTCCTAACCAGGCTTATGTATCTCAAACAATAGAAAATACTCGGTCACAGGTGCCAACTCAAACTAACATCCTAGAGTCCCTCATTTCCCACATTATTGTCTCACCCCAGAAAGTGTGCCCCTTATCTTCTCAACAGTCCCTCGGTTTCCCCACTTCCCTTCCAGGGCTTCAGCAACAAGTCGGACAGGAAGTCTCAAAGCCATGTAGTTGCAGTTTAGCACCTTCGAGAATCAATTCTGAACAATTCTCTCACCTAGAGAGATTTATCACGGGCCTGAAAACCCGCCTCTTCAATATCCCACAGGCCTGACAACACGCTTCTTCAATCCATCTCCTGAGCTAACTAGGTACAGGTACATGCACGAGTATGGTATCGGTTCAGGTATGGATATAGGTACAGGGAGGTACGGAGGACAGCCGAATGAGTGAGTGAATGGTCCTGGAAAAATGAATGAATGGAAAATGAATTAAGTCCAAACTATAAGTATGTATGTTCTTAACTTTACACTTGTCATGTTGGGAGCTACTTTGGCCCACTTGTCCCCATCCATAGAACTTAGGATAAAATAATTATCCATACTTTATACTTTAAGGAATATTAATATAATATTCCTTTTTTGGATTAATCTCCCTAGCTTATCCCTTTCCCTTAAATTTGATCCCCCCCTCCTTTCCCTAACTAGTGGAGTTTATTCCCCCATACTATTTTATTGTGGTCCATCTACACGCAACAATGCATTATATTAATGATGAGACATATAAAAAAATAGGCTGGTTGGCCTTTAGCATCTAGGATCTCTGGCCTAATTCAAAAAATAAACCTCCTAGCTTATAATAACTGACTCACTAGCCTATAAAACACAACATATACACAAAGGCTCCCTGGCCTCAAAATCACACACACTTAAGTTTGATGCATACGGTATCCTAGAATGTGCACACTTCATCATTTTAGTGCGTAGTACATGTGAGCACTATACCATGGAAGGTGCATACAAAATTGATGTCAAACAATTCACCAGCTTAAGTACATTTGTATTTACATTTACAATTGGGTTAGGCCTAGGGGTATTACAATCCCCTCCCCTTATTTATGCATTGTCCTCAGTGCATTATGCACACATATCAACAAGATTTCCAAAATATTCAAAAAGATGTGGGTATTATGCTTGCATTGCATCCTCATTCTCCCAAATAGTGTCCTCAAGACCATACCAGGTCCATTGGACCTTTACAAGCCCTATGGCTTGATTCCGAAGCTATTTGATTTTCTGATCCATAATGCATACTAGATGCACTTGGATAGCGCCTTCTTGCTCCACTTGAATCACATTCCAATCAATTACATGATTAGCATCAGGTATATATTTTTTGAGCAATGATACACGGAATACATTATGAACAGAGATAGATGCAGACAATGCAATCATATAATCTATTGGACCAATCCTTTCTAGGATTTCAAATGGTCCACAATATCTAGCTGCCAACATGGAACAGTTTCCCAACTTCAGTGAAATTTTGTTGGCCTTAACATTCAAGAATACATGATCACCCACTTTAAATTCCCTGTGAGTTCTTCCCTTATTAACATATCTTTTTTGCCTGTCTTGGGAAGCCTTTAAATTTTGATTTATTTTCAACATTTTTTCCTCCATTTCCCAACCACTTCTCTATCTGTTGGGTTATCCCAGCTTACTAGCGTGTTGCACCTTCCTCCATAAAGTGCCTCAAATGGGCTCATCTTTAGAGATGTTTGGTACC
>JZKD02S0385709.1:263622-277037 GCA_000966675.3 Picea glauca
AAGTGGGATACTTCCTCAAAAGGAGGTCAATCCCTAATTTTCCTTTGTTGACTGTTGGTGCAGTGTAGAGCAGCCTTCCAAGGCTAAAAGATCCTTCTCCCATGGAGACCAAGTCAAGCTGGCTGATGTGGTAAGGTGTCCTGCTTTTCTGCCTTTGTTAAAGACATCAAAAACCTTTGAAACACCTCCTTTCTCCACCATTTGTCAAAACTAACTGTTGTGCTGGACTTGATAATTCACCACATGTCTATTCCAATAGGTTTCATCTCATTATGCTTCAAAAATTCCTGATCTGGGCGAAATTTTGAAAATTCTGGTTAAAACAGACTTTCGGTGGTTGACTGGAACAGTTCCTAGGTAATTTAACCACCGAAAGTCAGAATTTTCAGAAAAAACTGCCTTTGGGAAAAATCAATTTTCTCAGCCATAAAATATCCGTTTTGCACGTTCCAATAGTCGATCGACATCTACAGATCGTAAGATTTCCAATGGTACAATAAGATTTGGATTTGGAGCTAGGGAAGCTAGTAAAACGTTCCCTACAAGATTAAGCATATTTCCTTCAAAAATGCTGGTGCGTTTTTTAGAGTTAACACCTGCCATGAGAGTTCACTTGGGCATGCGAGAGCTTTTGTCCTCAAGAGAAACAAGCTTGAGACCCAATTCTTTGTACTCTGACCTCGTTGGGGACATGCATTAAAATGACAAGGAGAAGACCGCTCTGATACCACTGATCCATATTTTATGAGCAGAACTAAATGAATATAGATTAATAACATGTGCTTAACACAAAATAACAGAGATACAATAAAAATGGTTTTCTATTCAATAATGAAATAAGCTGAAACTGTAAAATGCAGCGGAAACAAGCTTGCTGGAATGGTGGTGACTTATCTCTAAGAGGAGATGTGACGGTTGCGCTCATTCGCAAGAAGATGATTACAATGAGGCTCTGAAGGCATTTTTACAATAAGCAGGAATTCCAAAAACCCTAAACATCCAAAAACCTAACCCTAGGAGATGAAGTGCCAAAAGTCATGTGAGCCCCGTTTGGGTAAGTTAGTACATCAACTTCCTGGGGTTGTAACTTTTGCATATGATATACGTTTTAGGTGTACGTTGGAAAGGTATCGTCGAGGAGATTCATTTTAGCCGCAATATTGAAGGAACTTCCATATTGCAAACTTGTTTTCCCAAAAAACATCATTTAGGGCCTCAAAATGGCATCGGAAGTTAAAACCTGCTAAAAATAGTAAATTACCAAAATTGCCAGAAAACTATTTTGAGCCAGTTGGAAAAGGTGGGTGGCCACCGATATCCATCTGGATCACAGCTGCACCAACCAAGATTTTCCATGCTTGCTTCTTGGAAAATGCTAACTTTTTACCATCATAGGATCTAGATATCTATGAATAGCTCCTAAATTAATTAAAATAGAAATGGTTTGGTTGTTGATCATACCTTCCACTTCAACCATTTGTGATTGATAATTTTCTTTCTTTTTGTCTAGGGATGCATAGATCCTTGGTACATTTATGCCCATGTCTTCCACTGTTTCAGCTTGTTATACATTGTGAATAGTCTTCAAATTTTCACCTCTGTGAGAACAATCTCTAAACATATGATCTCCTTTACAACCCCAACATTGAATAGGTAGTTTCCTTGGCCTTTGACCCACTGTCTCAATTGTTATGGGTTCTCTAGAAGTTGGTTTTCCCTGAGGATTATTTCTAAATAATGGTGGCTTAGTCCCCTTCTTCCTCTAATCCATCTTGAATTTCTTTTTGTCTTCCCAAGCTTTTTGGAAAGTTGGCCTTGATTTTTATTGATCATATAGGAATTTATCTCGCCTTATGGTCTCCTCCAATGTTTTGGGATCATCATATTGTATTTTTTCACTAATGATTGATGGCAATCCACTCAAATACTTATGAATCTTATCTGTCTCATCCTTGATGAAAGAGACATACTTCAACAGTTCTAAAAAAAATCTTTCATATTCATCTATGGTCATACTCCCAAGCTTGAGTTCAAAGAACTCTTTCATTTTCTTATCATAGTATCTCTTAGTCAAGTATTTTCGTTCAAAATACTTCTTGAATTCCCTCCAAGTAACATTTTTCTCTTTAATGTGCCGCACCTGCACAAGTTGATCCCACCACATCGATGCCTTTCCCTTGATTTGATATATGTAAATTCTTCCTTCTGCATGAGAAGAATAATTATGAAATTGAAAATACTTTCTCATGCCCAACAACTATGTCTCTTCATCTTCATCCTTCTTGTGCTCACCATCAAATGTAGGAGGTTTGATTTTGTTCATTTCTCCTCGTATATCATCCACCCCAGACCTATTATGCTTCCTAACAAGGGATGGACTTGAGATATTGTGTTATCTCTTATTGGAATGCCTCGGGGAGCGATGGTGATGTCTGCTAACACTTATGGTTCTTTTTGTCTCATCAGGAGAGCCGTGACTTCTTGATTTGCTTGAACCACTCTCCTTATCCAATTGTTTTTTTATTTTGTTCAAGTTGTGCATTAACTTCATGTTAAAGTCCTCCTGCTACTCCTTGGCTCTCATAAGCCTTTCATTATCATATTTATGGCTTTGGAAATCCTTCTACAAATTTTTAATGGTCTCTACCATATTCATGTTTTCATCCCTTCCTTTGCCATGTCCATTGGAGTTTGTTCCTTCAATGCACATATGGAAATCCATCCCTCTAATCTCATATTCCTGGATGTAAGCCTCATGTGAATCTTTCATTCCTCTGCACTTTGTGTTGATCCTTATCTGATCTATTGTTTGTTAACTCTGCAAAATGTGCAGCCAACAGAACTTTGTCAGGCTAACTGTTTCAACAATTTCATTAAAATATGAACCATTCTGGTTCAATAATGCATCATAATTATTTCTTTTGATTTCTTGAAATTTGAATGCCCAGATCAATTTTTTGGGTGAATAATTATATTCTACTATCCAATACCTTTCTGAATCATGCTTCCATGCTCCATTCTAAGTCTGGAGTAGAAAGTTATGGTTATTTGAAAATTGTCCATTAATTTTTTTGTTCACTCTTCAACTTGGTGCAATTATGTGATGTAATTATGCATTTTTGCACCTACTCAATTGGATTTTTAGTAGGAGCTCAATTGGGTTTCTTAATATACATATTTTGGATAGTTTTTCCAAGTTTCACCTCTTTCTGGGTTCTGGGCTACTAGTTATAGCCTGCTAAAGTTCTAGGCCAATTCGTGTTTTTGGTCTGGAATGCTACATGTACCTTATTTAACATATTAAACATTTTTAACATGCCCAGAATTTTAATTCAGCTCTAGGAATATTTTCTATGGGTCAATATCTTTCCATAGACTACTCATGCACCTCAATCTGTTTCTAGAGCATAAAGTTATGGCCCTTCGAAGTTAGTTGGGTCTTAAAATTTACCCTCCATTATTTGTCCTGTAACTTCCTCATACAAGCTTTGTTTGACGAACGATTTACTACACACACCACGCATGCCATTATTATGTGTGTCCACATCGTTCCCTCCAACATTATGCATGCACCACTCAATCCACACCGTGCAATGCTAAATTTAGTGTGCACACCTGCACGCCAATATTTTTCGCGCATTACCACTCTACATCACGCAACACCAAAATTAAGTGTGCACACCCGCAAGCCAATATTTTTCATGCATTAACAATCTACACAGCGCAATGCCAAATTTTAAGGGCTCACACCCGCGTACCAATATTTTCTGCATAATGCCACTCTGCACCGTGCAACGCATAATTTTAGTGTGCGCACCTGCACGCCAATATTTTTCTACACAGTGCAAAATTTTAGCGTGCACACCCGCACGACAATATTTTTCCGCGCAATGCCAATCTGCACCATGCAACAACAAATTTTAGTGTGTGCACCCACACGCCAATATGTTTCTACATAATTCCACTTTGCATTGCACAACACCAAATTTTAGCGCACACATCTGCACGCCAATATTTTTCCTAAATTCAATTCATGAATTGAGAATTTTAATCAACTAATCTCTGTCCATATGTCATGGATTCCCTGTAGCTTCTAATTCAACCAATTCCAGGTTTGAATTTGCTAGAACAGATATTAAATCAATAATATCTCACCACTTGGCCAAATTTCTCAATTTTCCCATGAATTTAGCAACATAAATTGGGGACTTTTCCCAATTCCACACAATCGCTTCTAATTTTTACCACGGACGCTCTGTAACTTGAAATTTGGCCACTTCGAAATCAATCCTCTTTGAAATTTCACTTCAACTCAACTTGCTCAGCCCATCCATGCTCAGTGTTGAAAATTGGAGCTCCGATACCATATTGTAACATCCCCAGCATCCAACTGGGCTATGCCACTTAAAATAATTTGAACTGTATGCAAATTAACACATATACACATAGAAAATATTGTGTAACTTTATATATATAACAAAATAGACAAATACATTCTGTAAATGCACATATTGATACAGAAATAGTAGTAAACATAGACATCCAACATAGACAGGCAATACCCATAAATATAAAGACAGGTATAAACCACACACAGGAAAAACCCATAAAAATAAACACACAAATAATAATGCAACATATAAATTAACACACAATTGACACTTATCTTGGTAAGAATATCACCAACTACATGTAGACCTTCCATGAACCTCCCTGCCTTAGACCACGCTGCTCATCACTCTCAACAGTGGGTCACCCCCGAGATGGGACTAAAATCCACCCGGGTAAATGGATTCCTAACTAGGATGATGTATCTCAGACAACAAGAAAGACTTCATCACATGTGCCAACTCAAACTAACAGCCTACAACCCCTCATTCCCCACATGCTTTTCCCACCCCAGGAAGTGTGCCCCTTCTCTGCACAACAGTCCCTTGGCTACCCCAATTCCCTTCCAGGGCTTCAACAACAGGTTGGGCAGGAAGTCTCAGAGCTCTGTAGTTGCAGTTTAGCACCTTCAGGAATCAATTCCCAGCAATTCCCTCACCTAGAGATATTTCTCACAGGCCTGACAACTTGCCTCTCTAATATCCCACAGGCCTGACAACCCACTTCTTCAGTCCAGCTCCTGAGATAACTAGGTACATGTACGGGTATGGTACTGGTTCAGGTATGTATATAGACACAGGTATAGGGAGGTACGTAGGACAATCGAATGAGTGAGTGAATGATCCTAGAAAAATAAATTTATCGAAAATGAACTAAGTCCAAACTATATGTATGCATATTCCCAACTTGACACTTGTCATGTTGGGAGCTACTTTGGCCCACTTGTCCCCATCCTTAGAATTCAGGATAAAATAATTATCCATACTTTATACTTTAAGGAATATTAATATAATATTCCTTTTTGGCTTAATCTCCCTAGCTTAGTCCTTTCCCTTAAATTTTAGCCCCCCCATTTCCCTAACTATTGGAGTTTAGTCTCCCCCATACTATTTTATCATGGTAGGTCTACACACAACGATGTATTATATTAATGATGAGACATATACAAAAATAGGCTCACTGGACTTTAGCATCTAGGCTCTCTGGCCTAATTCAAAACATAAGCCTCCTAGATTATAATAACTATCTCACCAGCCTATAAAAATAACATATACACAAAGGCTCCATGGCCTCAAAATCACACGCACTTAAGTTTGTTGCGCACAGTATACTAGAATGTGCACACTTCATCATTTTAGTGCGTAGTACATGTGCGCACTATACCATTGAAGGTGCATACAAAAATAATGTCAAACATCTCACCAGCTTAACTACATTTGTATTTACATTTATAATTGGGTTCGGCCTAGGGGTATTACAGTAGACCTCTAACACGACAACCAATTGTCCAACGATATCATCCATGTATTTGGGGATTTTTTACTTCTCCAAGGGTTGACATCAATATCTAATATCACTCTCCAAGGGTTGAGATCAATGATAACCAATTTTCCAAACCATTTTTCTAACAATCTCCCTAAAATCAATCTCTAAGATCACTCTCCAAGGGTTGACATCAATGAAAACCAATTGTCCAACAATCTCCCCCTTTGGCATTGATGGCAACACCAACATTGATGGAAACACTTGTATATGGAAACACCATGCTCATGCTCCCCCTGTGACCATCTCTCTTCATCAATGTTTCTATCTCTCCCCCTTTGGCATCAATGGAAAATTATATATTCCTTGGGGCTACTCCCCCTGTCTTCATTCTTATGTTCATCTCTCCCCCTTTGACATCCTGGGAAAAAGGGTAACTCTCTCTCTGGGGTTGTCCCCCCTATTTTATCTTTCCTTGGGGCTTCTTCCCCTATCAATAAGCCTCTGATGGTGCTTCCTCGTGTACATCTATGATAAAAATCATTCAAAAGGAGTTCAAGTATTTCAAAAAAATTCATTGTCTCTGAACTCATGATCTCATCCACCGACATATGTCTATCCAATCATGCCAAGTGTCTAATGAATCCATCCTTATCCATGTGACCCATATTGATCGTGACTCTGCTACACAATTGTCCACAATGTTGACCCATCTATCACTTAACTATTCTAAAGACTTCTCTGAATCTGTTGCAACTAATCATCACATACCTGCATCTCAAACTGAAACAACTATGTCCACTGGTTTGTTCAACTGCAAATAAAACTTTACAAATATGCAATGTTATGCAATGAATATATTCCTACCTAAATATGTCATCTATGAATATCTGCATCAAAAAGTGTATCAATGATATTTCTTGTGTCTGCCAGTTGGTATTCTGCATACCTACACAGAGATGTGTTCTAAAACCTATTCCTTAACCAACCAATCTTTCATAGGACATCCTATACCTCTGCCATCGAACCACTATGAATCAAATATCTATAACACCACTCTGAAGCATTGTTTGAAGGATAGATCTCTAAACTCTAACATTTGTTGCATAGACTCCCCCTGTTCAATATTCATATTACCTTGGATTCTCCAAGATGGGTGGCTCAGAAAAATGGAGGAATCCACCCTAATGCGGAGTAGTCTTATTCTGTGTCCGCGGATCCATCATCTTCCTCAATTCTGACACTTTGTTTATGGATTCTAACATCTTCCCTTCTGCATTTTGATTCATCATGATCTCGTACTACTATGTATCTTGAGAGTGTGATTTATGGGACTTGTTCTTCCTTTACATTCTCTGCATTATGATCTTGCACTACTGTGGATTATGAGAATATGATCCTTGAGACTTGTTCTTCTTTCACTTGTTTTTCTAGACTCTCTTGTATTATTGAAAATATTGTGATTTCTAGAACCTATTCTTCATTCATCTAGTCTTCTTGTCTTTCTTTTATTTTCCAAACCTTCTTCTTCCTATTCATGGAAGGATCTATCATACTTTTTCAATTTCGAGCTATGTGACCATAATTGTGGCATTTGTAACATTCATATTGGGAGGAGCCACATAATCACTACTTGCTTGAACATGTATTCCATATGCTCTATAGTCTACAAATTTATGTCCAAAGTTAGAACAATAAAAATGGTAATCATAAAAGGAACTTTGATACCTAGGAGTATATTATGCTCTTTGTGATGTAGTCCTTCTGAATTCATTCCTTTGATGATCATGATCATAGTTGAATCTTCTTTCTTGTTTGAAAGTAGATGGTCTTCTTGAAAAGGTATCCTTCCTCTTGGACTCTTGTTGACCATGATTCCTTCCTTTAATTACTTATGCCTAACTCTTAATATTTTCTTCATTCTTTGTTTCTCGTAACCTATGACATTTCTTTTCAATTTTCTTTGTTGATGATGTGGATGCTTCTTCAATGTTTTTACTGAGCTTGACAAATTTTACTCTCAACATGACAACTTCTTCTTCAACCTCTTATTCTTTCTCCATAATATGATTATTCATGACTTCTTCAATTCTATTTGCCTCTTCAAGTTGGATATTCAAGGAGATGATTTCTTCTTCAAGTTTTCTTTCTTGTTGACTAGATTTTGCTTCACGATTCTTTTCCTTTTCAATCTCATGATTGTCTTCTATTTCATTGGGATTTTTTGTCTCATCACTTCCAATATTCAAATAAGGGCATTTGATTCTAAGATGTCCTACTTCTTCACAATTAAAGAAAAAATACTCACCTCTATTGACTTCTTCATCATATGAGTTGTCACCTGGTTCACTTTCTTTTGTTCCTTTCCTTGCACGAAGATCTTGTAGGTTGTCCCAAAGCTCTTTGGCTGATGAACACTATCCCACATTGATTTTTATTGAATCGGGTAATCCTTTCATGATAAAATCCATTGTTATATTATTGTTCCTGTTATCTCCTAAAATAGCACCATCAAGTTTTGTCATTTTAGGTGATAGAAAATACTTGAAAAAATTATTTGAAATTTTTTCTAGGCTTATTTGAAAGCTTGTTGTTTGTAAATAAGTTCAAAATAAACATTGCATTTGATCTTCTTTTCAAGAAATAGAAATTACAGGTTTCGGTGGCTTAGGCGAACCCATAGGCGTTCATTAGTCACCGAAAACAGAGTTTTTGGTGGTTAACAGGCGAAATTCAGGTCTAGTTTAACCATCGAAAGTGCAGATTTTCCAGAAATAACCTGCCTTGGAAAAAATCATTTTTCTCAGTCGTGGAAAGTCCATTTCACACGCTCAAATAGTCTATTGAAAACTACACATCCTAATATTTCCAATGGTGCTTTCATATCTGAATTTAGATCTTAGGAAGGCATTCAAAAGTTCCCCGCAAGATGAGATAGAGTTTTCAGAAATGTGGTATTTCAGAATACCCAAATTGCCAAGTTTTGTAGATGCAACAGCTCGTCAAGCAAATATAAATTAACTTGGTATAGATGTTGAATGGGTAGAATAGGTCCGAAGTTACAGGTTTTTGAGTTGAAGGAAATAAAGAAGCATCAATCCGAGTTTGCTAGCTAGAAGCAAATTCCTTTACCCCATTGTTGTGAAACATATGGTTGTGGAATCTAGATGTGTAGCATTAAAAAAAAACGCAACAGTATCTACTTTCTCTTGTGCAACATTATATAAGGAAGTATTCGTATATATAAAACCTTAAATCCAGAACGCAGAGTGATCAAAATTTCAATTTTCCAGTTGCTATTCAGTTGTTGATGAGCATACTGTAAGTATTTTGCAAGTGTCAAGCAATACTGCCAACTGTTCCAATGGCCTCGTTTCGGTCATAAGAAATCACATTTTTCAGCTAACCTGTATATGAAATCTATTTGGTTTGCTATCAGGGTCTGGAAACACCTTGTTTAGCTGACTATGTGCAGAGTGCATGTTATAAGCATTGTTGGGGCTGAAAAGGTGATTCTCCATCCAGATGATTTCTCTACACCTTTGAACAGTCACTGGTCCCAGAAAATATTGATCAGAGCTTATCAGAACTTTTTTTCTTCAGTGCATACTGAGGCTCTAGCTCCGCATAAGATTCAATGCATAAAAGATCGAAACTATGTTTTGTTGTGATGGATAACCCAATATTATTCAACACAAACAAGAAAACGTTTGATTTTATAGATTCATTTTCCATCATATATGATCATGATATTGATCCTGGGCACTTGACAGAAGATATGCAAGAAGATGTTCACCATCACCAACACATGCCTCTACCAAGCATGTACCAACTTGTACCATGCATCAACCATGCATATCAACACTTGTACCATACCATGTGCCAAACCATGCACATCAACCATGTACATCAACTATTCGCATCAACAATGTGTCAATAACAATGGTAGAGCTCTAACATGACAACCAATTGTCCAACGATCGCATCCACATCTTTAGGGATTCTAGACTTATCCAAGGGTTGACATAAATATCTAGGATCGCTCTCCAAGGGTTGAAATCAATGACAACCAACTATCCAAACCAACTATCCAAAAATATCCCTGAAATTAATCTCTAAGATCACTCTCCAAGGGTTGACATCAATGAAAACGATTGTCCAAACAAAATGTCCAACATAATGGTTCAAAGAAACCAAAGACTGCAGTCAGGAAGGAATTGAAAAACAACAACAAAATTTCAATGGATTTCATCATGGAAGGATTACCTGATTCAATAAAGGACAAAGTAGGAAAATGTTCATCAACTAAAGAACTATGGGATAAGCTACATAATATCTATTATTCTCCCATCACAAAGTCAAAGATTTCTAAAGAAGATATAGGTATGGAACAAGAGGTAAGGTGTTCATCATGTCAGACAGATTCAAAAGAATAAGAGTTTGTAATTAACATAAGTGATCTCTTTTGATTTAATTTTGAAAAGTGTGGACATATTGAAATTGAATTCCCTTACTTGAAAATTGAAAATACTAAAATTGAAAAGGAAGAAATGATTTGTTCTTTAGATGAACTAAATAAAGAACAAGAAGAGAATAAGTCACTCAATATAGAATTGATGAAGCAAAAGGAAAGTGTTCAAAGTTTCGAAGAAGACTAGTAAGTCATCGAGAACTTAAGAGCTCAGCTATAAGAAGCCAGAAAGGTTGAAGAAACTCTAGAAGATCAAAAGCAGTGTTTGGAAGCCAAAATAGCATAACATAAGGAAGAATCATAAAAGAGAGAGAATATATTGACAGATCATCTCAAGGAAAGAACCAATGATTTAAACCAACTTGAGGCAGAGTTTGGTCAATAAGAGAGAATACTTGAAGAAGAAATAATCACCTTGAAGATCCAACTTGAGGAAGAAAAGAGAAAAGAAGAAGTCATGAGGATTCAGATGATGAAGAAAGAAGAAGTGGTTGAGAAGCTTGAAGAAGAAGTTGTCACACTAAGAGTAAAAGTTGTCAAGCTCAGCACGAATTTTGGAGAGAAAGAACCATTGACATCATCAGTCGAAGAGAATCCCTCCAGGTTGTCAGAAAGGAATAATGAAGAGAAGCCAAATACTTATGCAAAATTCATTAAAGGTTTGATGAAGAAGGAAGAATGCAAACCCTTGAAGAAGAACACTCCATAAGTGCAAAAGACTTGAGAAGAAGACTACAGAAGAAGATCCTCCATGATCCAACCACAAAGAAGCCTCAATCATGATCATGATCTGCCAAGGAATAAATTTCGAAGGACTACACAACAAAGACTATCATTCACTCCTAGGTATGTAAATTTATTTTATGGTCATTGTTTTTATTGTACTAACTTTGGACATAAGGTTGTATATTGCAGGGATTATGAAAGAAATGTTCAAACAAGAAATGCTTATGTGGCCCCACATAACATTGAATGTTACAAATTCCACAACTATGGACACATATCTTTTGATTGTAGAATCATGATGGATACTTATTTGAAAAAGAACATTGATATTAGATATACGAAGTTTTGGAAAAGAAAACAAGAGCAAGTAAAGGAATATCAGATGAATGAAGGACATCCATAGGCCATACTCTCAATATTGAAAATAGTACAAGATGAAGAAAAATCTATAGGGAAAAAAAGATGTCAGATACAGAAAGGTTTGGAGAATAAATGAAAACAACAAGAACAGGTGAATAAATAATAGGTCCCAGAGATCACAGGATTTGCAGTAGTACAAGAAAGAAAAGAAGAGGAGGTGAATAAATAATAGGTTCAAGAGATTGTACTTTTAGGAATTGTAGGACAAGATCAATCCATAGGAAGAAAGGAAGAATTCAAAGTTCAGAAAGATGATGAGTCCACAGACAAAGAGGAAGATTACTTTGCATCAGAGCAGGTATTTTTTTGAGCCATCCAACTTAGAGACTCCCAGTGAATATGTATGTTAAATATAAGGAGTCGATGCAGTAGCAGAGATAAATTAGAGAACTATCCTTCATGCAGCAGTTGCAGAGACAGATTCAGAGCAGTCAGATAACATAAGTACCAAGTAATAGTTTGATCGGTTGAGAAGTAATGTTTCGAAAAAGGTGTCAGTTGGCAGTTATGTTGGTTGTGGAGCTTGATTATCTTCCTCATTCAAAGTTCTTTGTTTTCAGCTATGTTTATACCCCATGAAAACTTTACATCCCAGAAGAATGTACACTCCTCCACGCAGGGGAGTGTAGAAGGGGGTTACCCCTCTGTGGGGTCTGGTGGGTCCATCCCTAGGACTGGAGGGTCTAGGGGCAAGCGATCCCATGATGGGGGTTCGGGGGAGAAGCCGCCAAAGGAAAAATTTCCTTGTAAATGTATATTGTAATTTCATTGTAAATCTATACCATTCATTATAAGGTCGAAGATTTGATGGTAGAAGTTATGTTATGGTTTTTTTCCCTAAAAGGAAATCCTCTTTTATAAGAGAAATGTATTGCGGCTATGTATCATTGTGAATATTGTATTCTGAGAGAGGATCTTGTGAGAGAAAGAAGAGAAAGTTATAACGGGTGTGTTGGAGGTTGTATCCCTTCATTTGTTGGATAATAATAAAAGAAGGACCTGGAAATTTCTCTGGTGGATGTAGCCCACAATGGGTGAACCACATATATATATGTGTGTCTCTATTACGTTGTGTATCTTTTGTGTTTTATTTCTACATTTTTTTTATTTTATTGCTTTGTGATATTGTTTTTCTAACAAGTTACACAAACATAAGTTTATGATTGTATTACATAGGGATATCTTCAGTAAAGGTTGTTCTAGACATGCATATTTTGATGAGAAGATAGATCATATTAGTGGACATATTTGATTCAGTCTGATAAATAGGAACATGCGATGATTAGTTGTATTATATTCAGCTGAAGCCTTCAAAATAGTACAGTGACATATGGGTCAACATTGTGGATAGTTGAGTAGCATAGTTATGGACAGTTTGTGACAGGTGGAAAGAGATGGATTTTTTAGATTCTTAGTAGTTACAGGAAACACAATTCAAATGCATAGAAGCATGTTTACAATTGGAATCAGTTAGAATCAGTTGGTCACAGAAAGGAAAACAGTGAAAGGAACAATGGAACAGGGAAAGAGAAATCGTCAACAAAAGCTATACTACCAGAGGGAAATTGTTGAAAAGTATGGTCAAGTGAACATGACAAGTAAATGAAGAAAAAAAATTTGAATTATTTTTATATATGTTATTGAAATTTAAGATGAAGCACCAATGGAAAATAAAAAACACTAGAAGAGAGAAAAGGAAACACATACAGGTAGCCCTACATTAATCTACATATTACAGAAAAGTCAAGGGAAGAAAAAATCATCAGAGAGATCCAGAAAACAAGATTAGTAGCATGCAGACAGGTAGACATACCCACATGGGGAGCTATTATTTTTCCCATTATTGGTTAGAGAAGGTACAGTATCACGAGGAGATATATAGACAAGGGTAGTTAACCTTTGGTCAAAGAAGAAGAGAAAGAAAAGA
>JZKD02S0385709.1:282928-297328 GCA_000966675.3 Picea glauca
TGGTTTCTTCTCCTAGAATATCTATTGCAATTGTCGGAGGAGGAGGAGGGGGTGGTCAAGGTCCACCCCCACCCCCTAGGATTCTTGCTAAAGTAGCTGCCAGATACGCTCCTTTAGTCCTCCCAATACCTCTTCATGATTTACCTGAAAACTACATGAAAATCCTACCTAAGTTTATAGGGGAAGGAGACTTAACCTCAGCCGAACATATAAATTTCTTCGATCAATTCGCAGATATTCTCAGTCTCGAGCATGAAGATGTATATTCACAGTTTTTTGTTCAAACTTTCAAAGGATAGGTGAGAACCTGGTTTCGAATTTTTCCCGCAGGTTCGATATTATCCTACAACGTGTTAGAAAACTCTTTTCTCAGACAATTGGGTGAAAGGAAAGATCACTTATATTATTTAACTGAGTTTGGGGATTTAAGGAAGAAAAATTTAAAAACTGTTATTGAATACATCCAAAGATTTAATAAATTATATAACAAGATCCCAATTGAAGTTAAACCTTCCCAGCCTGCAACAAAGGTAACTTTTGAAGGAGCTTTCGAACTTGATTTCGCACTATTATTGAGAGAGAGGAGAGCGGTTGATCTTACCCAAATGCAAGACGATGTTGTAGAGATTGAGTCAAATATGATGGCTTTTGGTAAATTAAAATAAAAAGTGGAAACGGGAAATAGAGAGACCAAACGCTTTAGGGAACAAGCGGGAACCTCCATATCTAGGGGATCTTCAGATGATAAAATGGATGATATGGCCAGAATAATAAAAGAGCTATCAAATAAAATTTCAAGGATGGAGCTAGATCAATCTAAAGCAGATCAATTTGTTAAGAGATAATTCAGGAGGAACCCCAATCCCCAAATACAACAAAGACAAATTAAAAATGAAGACCAAAAGGTTCAGACTCGTTTAAAAAACGAAAATTTTATAGGAGGTAATGACATGGAAGAATTTGAGGATTTAGAAGATGATATTAATAATCTCAGTGATGATTATTATCAACCTCATTTAACTAGACAAGATTATGAGAGGTCTTTAAAAATAGAACATCGGTCTAATGAGGATAGAAATATAAATAATACAGAGGATCCTGCTTGCCAGGGGATCGTCGATACTATAATGGTTGAGCTCCCAAACAAGTATAATCTAAGGTCTGAAACTAAAAAACTAATAACTTCCCAACCAAACAAAATCCTGCCAAGAGGCGAAGTATATGAACCAACTCCAAAGGAAACTGAAACACAAAACCTCAGGATAAAAGGAGCTGACCCACAAGGTGCCAAAACTAAGACAGCCGAAACATAGACGGCAAGAACAAAAACAATTGAAAACAAAGTAGTACAAACAAATAAAGCAGAAAAGAAGGAGACGGAAGTACCAATCAGAGAAACTAAAAAAACTATAGGAGGTTTCAGCCTAGAAAATGAGATTAACAAAATCAAAATACCAATACCTCTAGTTGAATTAGCAAAGAATCTTGTCTACCGAAAACAAATCACCAAAATGATAAATTTTTCAAATATGGGAAGTCAAGATGACGTTATAAATTTGGAAGATGATAAGCCTAATATAAGTTTTGGTTCGCATTTTGAAGGGGCTAGAGATATCATTGCTCCCTTATACATTACGCTAAATGTGCATGATCGTCTGCTACATAACTGCATGCTGGATTCTGGATATTTTCATAACTTGATGCCCAAGGCTATTATGGATAGACTTGGCCTCGAAATTACCAGGTCATACAGAGACTTGTATTTGTTTGATTCGAGGAAAATTAAATGTGTGGGCATGATCAAAGACTTGGTAGTAAATCTTACACAAATCCTAGTAAAAAGTGTTCTTATGGATGTGTTTATTGCTAATATACCTCTGAAGTATGGTATACTATTATCCAGGTCTTAGGGTGCTAATCTTGGAGGATCCCTTCAGCTGGACATGACATACACCATGATTCCCATTTTTGGAGGACAGTTCACTTGATTGTACCAGGAAACATGGGTGGCATTCATGGTAAGTTATCTACATAATCCTAGAAATTACACTGTTTATGTCACTGATCAAGATCTTGGAAATTGTATTTTATTAATTGATGACGATATAGATGAATGTTCTCAAGATGTCACAGAAAAGAATAAAATAGAAAGGGTAAAAGAAAGTGTATATAGTACTGGAACCTGGAAAATGTATTTCGATGGTGCTTCATCGTGTGAGGGAGTAGGCGCAAGAGTACTCTTCGTATCACCTAGATATGAGTTTATCATTCCTTTCTCTTATAGACTACAGTGGAACATAGACTACACAAATAATGTATGTGAATACGAAGCCCTAGTTTTGGGATTAGAAGCCACTAGAAAATTAAACATAAAAAACTTGGAAGTCTACGGAGATGTAAAATTAATTGTGAAACAAGTAAATTGGCAGTATCAGGCCAAGCACCCGAGATTGAGATCTTATAGAAATTGCACCTAGTATTTAATGGAAAAAAAAATCTCGTCGCTTAACGTTCATTACATTCCCCATACAGAAAATCTGCAAGCTGATTCGTTAGCCAAAGCAGCCTCAACTTTTGCACCTCCTACGGCCTTAAAACTTAAGTATCACATAGAAATAAGGCACAGACCCTCCATACCGAACAATATTAAACACTTGAAGGTGTTCGAAGATGATGAACAAATCAGAAAATTCCTCGAAATGGTGGAAGACTTTGTTGAAACGCAGTTCGACCAAGAAAACCAAAACGATCATACTTGGATTATGAAAGAAGGAGAAGATCCTCAAGAGTTCCAAGATAAGATCGCAAATCATTGCATGTTAGTACTAAAAAATAATCAAATCCCTAAAGGTCTAATTCCCCTAGAAATATTATTCGACCATAATGATATGCCATTGAAATCTACATTACAGCCTCAACCAGACGAAGTCAAAGATTGTGATATTGGCACTAAAGAGGAAGCTAGAATGGTAAAAATATCAAAGTATCTACCTCCTGAGATGAAAGGTAATCATAAATACTTACTTGGGCGATATAAATATGTTTTTGCATGGTCCTATGATGAGATGAGAACCTATGACACCACTGTGATCGAACACAAGATCCCTTTAAAGCCTGGTGTTAAACCTTTTAGATAGAATATCAGGCAAATAAATCCTATATTATTTCCCGTGGTCAAAAAAGAAGTAGAAAAACTCGTAGATGCCAAAATAATTGTACCACTCAGGTACTTTGAGTGGGTAGTCAACCTGGTCTCGGTCAGGAAGAAGAGCAGATAAATCAGAATGTGTGTGGACTTTAGAAACTTAAATAAATCATCTCTTAAAGACAATTATCTGCTACCCAAAATGGACCATGTCTTAAAAAAAGTAGTTAGAGAAAATAGAATGCCCATGATCGACGACTTTTTCGGTTACAATTAGATTGTTTTCAATGAAGACGATAAAGAAAAAACATCCTTCACCACCTCTTGGCATACATTTATGTATGACAAAAATCCATTTGGTTTAATGAATGCAGGTGCTACCTTCCAGTGGGCTATGGATATTGCCTTTTTCGGTGAAAGAGATAAATTTGTGGTTATTTATCTTGATGATCTGACCATTTTTTCTAAATCCAATGAAGATCATCTGATACATCTCAAGCAAACGTTCGAGAAATGTCGTAAATTTGGTTTGTCTCTAAATCCCAATAAGTCACACTTTGCAATGCAAGAAGGTAAACTCTTGGGCCATATTGTGTCTCGGGACGGAATTAAAATTGATCCTAAAAGGGTCGAAGCTATAGACACTATAAATATTCCTAGAAATGTAAAAGAAATTTGGTCGTTTTTAGGAAAAATAATTTTTTTGAGAAGATTTATCCCGAACTTCGTTGAAATCGTGAAATTGATAACAGATATGCTCAAGAAGAACATCAAAGTTAAGTGTATGGCCAAAGATAAAGCATCGTTTGTGCACATCAATAAAATTATAGGTGAATCACCTGTACTGGCAAGCCCTGATTATCTCAAGGAATTTTTGATCTTCTCATTTGCATCCAAACACACAATCGCAGCAGTACTTCTACAAAAGAATGGAGAAGGTTTCGAGCAACCAATAACATTCTTTAGTAAAAGACTCAAAGATGTAGAATTGAAATATGACATAATGGAAAAGCAGGCATATGCTATGGTGAAAGCACTAAAGGATTTCATAACTTACGTGTTACACTCCAAGATAATTGCATATGTACCCACTAGTTTCGTTAAAGACATATTGGTTCAACTTGATAGTGACAAGAAGAGGGGTCGATGGCTTGCTAAGATTCAAGAATTCGATTTAGATGTGAAACCGACAAAGCTCATAAAGGGACAAGGTTTGGCTAAGCTTCTAGCCGAATCAAATTTCAGAGCACTCGGTATAAATATTCTGCAAGAGTATGAAGGATGTTTGGATATGGACGAACTCGACGACCAATTAGCCACAATCAGTATAGAAGAAAAGTTCACAACTTCAGTTTGGTACAAAGATATTGTATCTTATTGGTTGACCTTGAAATTCCCAAGTGATATGACTCCATCTAAGGCTAGAACATTGAAATTGCATGCAGTGAAGTATTGTATTTTAGAGAGCCAATTGTATTGGAAAGACCCTCTAGGATTTCTACTGGTCTGTCTAGTAGAATCGAAGATCGAAAAGGTTGTAAATGAATTCCACAATGGAGTGTGTGGAGGACATCATGCATGGAGAGAAATGGCTTATAAAATCCTGAGATTGGGATATTATTGACCTAAATTATTTGCAGATGTAAATGCCAAAGTCAAAGATTGTAATTCATGTCAATTATTCACAGGCAAGCAGAAACTCCCAGCACTACCTATGGTCCCCGTTAAAACGGAAGCTCTATTCCAACAATGGGTTTTGGATTTTATAGGCAAAATTAATCCACATTTCAGTGCACAACACAAATGGATCCTGACCACTAAAGATTATTTCACCAAATGGGTAGAAGCTATTTCGACCAGAAAAGCCACAAATTCAGTGGTGATAGACTTCTTGGAAGAAAACGTGTTATCTAGATTCGGTTGTCCCCGAAAGATAGTTACAGATAATGCCTAGGCATTCAAATCTATTGCAATGGTCATCTTTTGTCAAAAGTACAATATTGTATTGGGTCACTCCATGACATACTACCCGCAAGGAAATGGGCTTGTTGAATCATCAAATAAAATCTTAATTACCATAATTAAGAAAGTGTTGAACAAAAATAAAAAATCATGGCATGTGCATTTGAAATATGCCTTGTGGGAAAATCGGATAGGCACCAAGAAATCAATTGGCACTTCTCCATTTCAAATGGTATACGGGACTGACATGGTATTACCCATAAATCTGGCTCTACCTATGATGAAAATTTGGCAAGATGAAAAAGAAAAACCAAACCATGTCACAAGAAGAATAAATCAACTGATTGAAGTTTAGCAGAATAGGGTTGAGGTGGATGAAAGGTTGTAGAAATATCAATACAACATGAAAGCATTGTTTGATCATAAGGMTAAGGATAGGGAATTCATCCCTRGCGATTTGGTTTTGAAATGGGATGCTAGGAGGGAAGACTCGAAAAAACATRGAAAATTTGATCATATCTGGTATGGACCATTTAAAGTCRCGGCTTCTGAAGGGAAGAACTCATTTCTRATAGAAAATTTGGATGGTAAAATCCTCAATGCCCCTATCAAYGGGTGTTATCTGAAGCACTATATGCAATAAACAATTTCCAAAATTCCACTGTATATACYAGTTTATGTTTTCTRTTTTTATAGTTTTTCRGTAAATATTACTTTCACCGCRAATAAAACAGGTTAGTGATCTCCTAGAAATAGAGATATTAAATATTCAACACATTGAATTCTATCAATCTTAAAACCCTAATGATTTTCATGTTGTCTTCTTGCAGGATTCTGGTMTATATCCCAAACATCAAAAAGAAGAAAACAAATTGTCACATATCGATTCGCTCAAAACAGGTGATAAAAAAATAATTTACTAAGATGAGAATGAAGCAGTAAGGCAAAGGTATGAATTTTCAAGATGTCTAGATTTCAAATGAATATCACCTAGGTGCAACTACAGTCTCATGAGTATGAATATATTCGCCCGAGGTATCATCAAAATAACAAATTTTTCAATGAATCATAAAGAATCCTCTGGATAAGATAAAAAATAAGTGAAACAAACAGGAGAAGTAAAGTGACCTCAAAGAAATGGTTCCAAGAGTCAGGTTTTTGTTACCACAACTATGTTTATGAAACCCAAATCCTTCTCTATCATCCTTTTTCAATCTATGGTATTTTCCCCCTTGACTCCAAACGCCTTCTCGTGATTTCCACAGAGGAAGGAGAGGTTACACTTTAAGCTATGAAGGTCGATGAATGAATCTTTAAAGGAAAGGAAAGTCCTCACGACTCTTCAAACTCTTACTGAAATAAGATATGTATAGGCTAATCCTAACTCCCTTGGTTCTTTTAACAGGTTCTAAAAAAAGTTAGTCTTTCTCAAAAGAAGGTCCCTGGAAATAAAATTCCCCCATAAGTTTTCATGCAGACTAAGATGTTTTGAAGGCTGAGAAGAAACTGACCCAGAGTAATCAAAGTGAGTTGGCAGACCTCTGTTGCAAAATTATACAAAGATATCACCCCCGGTATACTTTATACTAATTAATTTCCCCCACTTCATGTCAAAGAAAGTATAAAATGGATGGTGAAAGGAAATTCAAAAAAAATTGATTGCCCCCATCTAGTCCAAAAAGAGATGATGAAAGGAAATTCATAAAATGATTGCCCTCATCTCAACATTTAAATGAAAAATTACAATTTGAAGTGGTGAAAGGAAATTTAGTAAAGGGAATCAGATAACTTCACCAGGGTACTGAACAGGATCGCTGGCAGTGAAGCAATGTCTAAGATATCTGTAAGGTTGTTATACATGAATTATACTGTACTCTGGTAAATTGTTTTTCTTTGAAACCCGATCTACATCCCAAGTTCGTGCAGGACTCCCTGATTAAAACATCAAAATTACTTCACTTGGAGGCAAGCGAGGTCAACAAAACCTGTTAAATTTCCTAAGGTTGTTTGGATTATCTTAAGTAGACCAGAAATCAATATCAGGAAAGAGTAAGTCAAATGGCCTAAAATTGAGATTACAGAGCGATTGAGTTTCGAAAGCCTTCAGAGCTAAAGATGAAACACCCCTTTTTCCTCTGCACCTTCTTCCTGAACAAGTTTTTGAAACAAAATAGTGACTCCATTTTCCCAATAAAGGCACATGGTCTACTGTTCTTCTCATCCCGCAGGGAGACGAGATCCTTAGATGGAGCCTATGTTGAAAAAAAAATTATTTTTCTTCTATAAATCCAAGTCTTCATTTTTCTTTGGTTACGAAGTCGCCCTTAGTTCTAAAAACAAGTCAAAAGGGCTTTCGGGATTTTCGGGTTTTGGGGTTCGGCTATTCACAAAGTATGTTTTTTAATGACAACCCCAAAGTCCCGGTACCGAAGTCTCGAAAAAGTGACTGTTTAAAAGGAATTGAACAGATTTTAAAGTAATAATTAAAAACATTAAAGGATTTCTAAGCCTTTCACATGTTCTTTTTTGACCATCTCAACTTAAGAAACATTCCAAGTGTCTTGACGCACTTTTCACGAAGTATCTCTTAATCATGATTAATTAAAGTTTTAAAACATACTTAACAGATCGTTAATCAGTCGTGATTCGGGAAATCAAAGAGTCGACTTCGATCCTCCTTAAACCCTGATTCTCGAAGTCGCGAAATTCTTAAAAGATAATGCTATGTTTATTAATAATTAAGAAGGTTTAATGATAATAGATCCCATCGCGATTCGGGATTTCTTGCGTTAAAGAGTCTTCAGAGTCCCGATACTCCAATGCACGAAAATAAAAGACTAACCCCTGATCATGATTAATTAAAGGGTTAAAACAAGTGGTTAGGGCCTAAATAAATCCCATCACGGTTTCATGATTCAGGATTCACTTGTGTGATACCTCTTGAGAGCAAGATGCTTGAAACTCCGAAACACAAAATCCCAAAAGGATTAAGCACTTAAATGTAATTAACTTAATTTTAAAACGAGCATTAAGGGTATTAAATAACCTTTCGTGTTTCGCTATTCGGGAGTTTTCGATGACATTCCTTTCGAAATCCAAGTTTTGAATCGCCAATATGTGGCAGTATATATAACGGATTAATGGTGATATTTTTTGACATAAGGTGTGTATCTCTAGGTGTACCATCCCCATTAAAGCATTTAATCTGTGTCGCCTGTATCGGTACGCTAAATTTAAGACAGGCTAAAGGGAAATAACAGTTTTTTATTTTGAATTTCATTCTTACTTTCAGACTAGGAGAGAGTTACACTCAGAAGAACTCATGCATTTTTTCTCTGCAACAAGTTTTCATTTTAGCACAAACATCAAGGCACCCAGAAAAGTGCCTAAGAAGAGTGAGGAGGTAGGAAAAAGCTCAAATCCGGATGGAGATGTTATATATGACACTACGCCACATGTTGTGGATTCAGTCAAATCCTTGAGGAAGATTTTTGAAACCTTAGACTATGAGATTAGAAATTGCCTTGACAGTTTTGGAGATGAAAGGACTGAAAATAAACTCAGAGACATAGTAGAGTCTGAGCTTAAAAAAATATCCACACGACCGAGAATCATGCTATATAATGACATGGTATGATGGGCTTTAGAGAAAACCGACATTCAGACAAGGAGCATTCTAAACAACCAAGGGGTCACCGTGGCTAGTTTAGACTCGAGCACATCCAAGTAATGTACAAACTGCCCCCCACTTCTAAATACATTTATAATGCTAAATTCATAGCAGAATTTCAAAGAAAGGAGTGTACAAAATTCGATCAAACATATCCAAATATAATCAAAGACTGGTAGGGAATTCCAGAAAGATTTAGAGCTAATACCCATGGCATTTATGCCACAGCTTCATTGAACGATTACATGGTGTATATAGATCTGATTCTATGTAGACTCTTCAAGAGGAAAAGACCTACCCATTTCCCTACAGACTAGGTACCACTTCTACACGAAGTAGCCGAGAGTTTCAGTTTCAACTGGGGTAAAATTTTATCATACAATCTAGCTAATGAGGTTGTAGAGTACCAAACAACAAAATTGAAAGTCCAACTTGTGTCTTTTTACATGTCTTCCTATATTATGGATGTTGATTGTTACATGACTCCATTCCCTTTGATGAATTGGAGCTGGAACCCAGTCTGCACGGAGCCCATTCATGTTTATCACTCTAAACTATGTGAGGAGAATGTTAAAGATTTCTTTTACGAAATATGTCACTACATAGTGATGCCTTTGCACCAAATCTTGTATGGTTATGCACCACCTCGTATTTCAGAGAAAATCGTGGGAAATATCAGGGTGATTTCATATTGGTTTATTGAAGAGGGTTTCTCCTATGTCATAGTTTTCGGGTGCTCGATCCCTCCTCACGCACTTCTGAAGTTCCTTCCCGATAGGCTAGCGTGTAGGGAAGTGGCCTACCAAATAGTAACTAGTGGCATTGGTACAGAATTGAAAGCAACTCAAAAGAAGTTCTTGCCAGTATTTCCCGTACAGATTGGGAAGTATTCATTGCTTAACTTGGGTCATTCCAAGGTATAAGTTGCAGCACTGGATGACATAAAATTGGTGAATCTTGAACTCAGAAAACATGAACCCTTATCAAATTGTAGGAAATCATCTTACTCACTACAACATGAAAATGTATGAACATGAAGTCTCTCCCTACAATGACATGTTCAAGGGAGCCAAAACCTATGAAGAAATTTTAGATAGAGTTCAGGCATTATCACCCGACCTACAAACCATCTTTCTGACTTTCCAGAAGCATGAGTGAAGTAGTTTGCCAAAGATACTGCATGGAGAATCAATGACTCCTCCTCTAGCTCAGGAAAGTACTCCCCCAGGTTTCGGATCAGAGGTTCATGATAAAGGGACTGCAGAAGAAAATCCAGAGAAGACTGAAGCATCTTCACAAAAAGAAGAAGCTTCACAATAAAGAATCCAGGGTCTGAAATGAGTTCCAAATCTGAGACCCCTTCAAAGTCGAGTCAAACGATACCCCATTTATCATCAACTAATCCTACTAATATCCCTAAAACAATAGGAGAAAAACAATCTACAGATTTGGGTAGCCATATTACATCATTGACTCCATTACAGTCAAATTTTGGGACTCCTCACTTGGAAGTCATATATGCAAGTGACCTTACTCCCATCTATAGAGAACATATACCTTCCTCCGATTACTTTTTCAGTAAGAAGAGGAAAGTCGTAGTGAAACAAGAAATGCATCTGAGAGAAGGCACAATGGTGAAGAAACATAGAGTGCTCATAGATGGGCAGAACCTAGAAGAGGAATACTTTGCCACAAAAGTAGCAGGCTCTATGGGAGATTTGGCGATGGCCAATTTATTCTCAGTTGACTCTCTCAAAACAAGGCTGAAACAGAAAAATCAAATGATAGCTCAGTTGCAGGACCAAGTAAAGAACATAGAGAATAATATTCGAGAGGAGGTAAATCAAAGGTTTGAACATGCCCAAACTATGGACAAAGAGGAAATGCAATTGTTGAAGTCTAGTTTGGATGAAGCAAACAAGCAGATGCAAGTGAGTCAGGTACAGGTTATTCGGCAGGAAGAATTAGTGAGACAGCTATAGGTTGATTTGAAGTCCATTAAAGGAAAAGTTGTGAATATAACAACATTTCGAGCCCAAGTACTAGAGGTGCATGAGAAACTACAAGAAGAACAACATAACATGCTTTCTAAAATAGAAATCATTCAAGACTACTTCCTAAAAATAAGCCACTCACTGGATAATATTACTTTCATGGAAAAAGAGGCTACAGCAGCTCGCACTGATTTTCAAAAGGCAGTAGCATTTTCATCTAGAGAGGAAGTGCCAGCCACCCCAAAGATGACTGTAGAAGAACAGATAAGGGGAAACATCATATTAAAAACATGGGAGGCCAATATTGTCGAAAGCAAAAAAATGGAAAGAGAAGTTAAGAGAGAATGTGAAGAAGTGTTTTATCAGCTAGATACAAAAACACTGGGCATTGCTAAAGGTGATTGTCTCGGGCTATTAGGACAAATCAATGTTGTAAGGCATCAACTGCATATCAAAGAGAATTGGAATGAGCCCAACTCAAGATTTCACAATTGAAACAGCTTGAAATCACCCAAATAGACAAGTGGCTAATAAATCCGAATCTACAATTGCAGTCGACAACGTTTGAAAAGGGAAAGATTGAAGATAGGCTGCCCCAAATTCATAGGAAGTTGTATATGTGTGAATCAAAGGATATGACAGAACCTTCCAAGATTTTGTTGCAATTTCTAGACAGGTGCATCGAGTGTTATGGACCAAGCGAAGGAAGCGCTTCAAAGAAATGATGAAGAAATGCATGTATGCTTATTTTTGTCCAACTGTTAGAAAAGTAAAAGTAACCGAGCAAATGGTTCAAATTTGTATTCTGTAACCGTAGCACTGAGGAGATTAGGGGAATACCAACCATCTAGGGTTGATGATTTTCTTTGTATAAATACAATTTTGAAAGAGATACCAAAGGGATTTTTTCCTTGGCCGATTGTAGCAGAGAAATTTTTCATTTGCCAAAATTAATACAAATGTAAATCGAAGACTCCATATCCCGTCAAGTTTGAGTTATGTGTTCCTCTGTTATTTCATATTTAACATCATTTCTTATATATCTTTGATGGATGCTTAGCTGCAATTTATTACAACCTCTACTGTGGTGATCGATTATTATAGTCATCTAATCGTTTACAGTTTTTCCTCTCTATCGGCTATCAGCGGGTACAAGACCTATGAATTACTTAGATTTCTATATCTTATGCTTCATTAAAGTTTCTCTTATCTATTTTCTTCTTCTGTCACAAAGTGAGATTCTTCCTTGGTTGATGTCTCACCTTTTTCCACAGCTTTATGTTTTCTTTCATTTCATGCATGGTTTTCAGGTTAACTGAGATACAGGAAACGACCTTTGATTTTTTTATACTATTAATTCAAAATTTTGGGAATTTTTCTTACATAATCTAAATAGAAACAACAATCTAAAAAATAGCAAGTCTTTTAAACTCTTTTCCCGCCGTGACTGTACCTATTACAAGACAGCCCAATATCGAACCCGGTCTTTCAAACCAGACCAGTATCACTTTAACTCTTTTTAACACCATCTTAAAAACTGCTACCACCCAAGTTGAACTTGAACGTTCATGGGCATCCATTGAGTAGGACATAAGTCTCCAAGAACAATTGGAAGCTAGACAAAGACAACTCAGGAATCATCCATAGCTCCTCTTCCCTTAAGATTTTCCCTTCCTTTCTTTTTACCATAGACCCTCTTATTTTTGGATGCCTAGACTCTATATTTTCAAGCCTTAAGTATAAACTCTAGAACAACAGTCTGTATGATCGAGATTGATGGTGAGTTAGTTGGGTACATTTGATGTAGTCTACATGTAGCCCATAAGGTGTGGTTATGGGACCCAAAGTTGATTAAGGAATATGGATATGAAGGAAAGTGAAATTACAGGTAAGAATATCATATATGGATAGTACATGTTTTTTTGTTTCTGGTGATATATGGAACGCCATGTGGTTCCTCACGGTTAGGGAGAGATGGCCTTGTAAAGTTGGAAGCCCCAAAGAGTGGTCAAAAATCCCCTAGTTGCTTACAAGTCTTGGTGAAAGNTAAAAAATAGCAAGTCTTTTAAACTCTTTTCCTACCATGATTGTACCTATTACAAGACAGCCCAATATCGAACCCGGTCTTTCAGACCAGACCAGTATCACTTTAACTCTTTTTAACACCATCTTAAAAACTGCTACCACCCAATTTGAACTTGAACGTTCATGGACAGCCATTGAGTAGGACATAAGTCTCCAAGAACAATTGGAAGCTAGACAAAGACAACTCAGGAATCATCCATAGCTCCTCTTCCCTTAATATTTTCCCTTCCTTTCTTTTTACCATAGACCCTCTTATTTTTGGATGCCTAGACTCTATATTTTCAAGCCTTAAGTATAAACTCTAGAACAACAGTCTGTATGATCGAGATTGATGGTGAGTTAGTTGGGTACATTTGATGTAGTCTACATGTAGCCCATAAGGTGTGGTTATGGGACCCAAAGTTGATTAAGGAATATGGATATGAAGGAAAGTGAAATTACAGGTAAGAATATCATATATGGATAGTACATGTTTTTTTGTTTCTGGTGATATATGGAACGCCATGTGGTTCCTCACGGTTAGGGAGAGATGGCCTTGTAAAGTTGGAAGCCCCAAAGAGTGGTCAAAAATCCCCTAGTTGCTTACAAGTCTTGGTGAAAGGGTAAAGTGGTTGTAAGAAGAAACCCCTAAAATAAGGAAATATGTCAACTAGCACCAGTATAAATACACCTCAAGAGTCTCTCATTTGTACACACAGACTTACAATTGAATATCTATCTTGTGATTTTTATGGTATAGTATTGTGATATTTTGGCTAGTTTGTGATGACATTTTTCTAAGGTTACAAAGGAAGGTCGAAGGTGAAAGTCTCGGGGTTGCAGCAAACCCTAGTTTATGAGGTATCTGCGAGTTTCAAATCAGCAGGGTGCGGATGTAGGCGGGCTGCAGTAGAGGAAAGCGCTGATATATGCGAGTTGAAGAAGGGAAAGTCACGTATCTATGAAAAGCTTATGGATGCTTGAGAAGAGATGTTGGTACCAGGTTGATGAGGATTGTGAAAAAGTTACAGGTCAGTTTACAGTATAGAAAGTCAGCTACAGGATCAAAGGTAAGTCTTAAGGGTTATGGTCATGGTGTTATGGTACATGCATGGTAATGATAGTATGTGATATGGTACATCTTGGTGATGTTATGGTACATTTATTAGAAGAATCATTTGTTATCTTGGTGTATGGTTTGGTTACATGTTATGGTGCATAATTGAGGCTTGGTATATTATGTTGTGAAGTTTCATCTTGGTGATATTGAGGAGCATGCTTGGGGCATGTTTTTGTGATCTTTGGTTTATGACTTGAGGCACATCAATGGATGCATGGTACATGTTGAAGTCTACTTGGTGAGATAAATTATTGGCTCATATATTGGTTTATTGGAATATCGTGTATGGAATGATATGGTATATGGTTGAGACACTTGTTATGGTGCATAGTTGATAGATGGTATGGTACAGGATTGGTACATGGTATGGTGTTGATGTACATGATTGTTGTACATGATTGATGTACATGGTTGATGTGCATAGTTGGGACATGGTATGATACAT
>JZKD02S0385710.1:0-18419 GCA_000966675.3 Picea glauca
TGAAGTGTCAACTGAAAGAGAATATTCTCCAGATGGAATATTCTCCCCTAAAATATAGGAGACTGGATAATGACTAATTATGACTAATAAACAAGGAAAAACCTTAGGAAAATAATTCCTAGGTGTGTGTGAAGTAACTCCAACATAATGAATCCAATATATATCCCAATGGCTAAGTGAATGTGCCTTATATAGCTGCATGGCTAAGTGAATGCACTATAGATAAGATCTAGAGTGATATGAAGCTCCGTAGTAATGATCAAGAGTGATTTTAACACTCACTAGAAGAAACTGAAGTTATCTGCCACCTAGTCTAAGTCAACTATCAATGCAATCATCTATTAACTGAGTCACACATGTGTAGGTGAGAGAAAATCATACATGAATGAGACATGCACCCTCTTGACCTCATGCATGTGATATGTTCCCTCTTGGTGAGAAAACCAAAGTGAACTGCATGCATGAGTTTTCCTCCACTAGTCTAAATGAGTCACAACTGAAGAGAAAAATTTCCTGTATTTTTTAGGAGCCCTATTTTTAGGATATTCCTTAAAAAATAGGGAATATTCAATGGGAGATAATATTCTCATCTACCTCAACATTATACTAGAAAAATTAGGAAAAATAATTACTATGTGAGTGTGTAATATCTCAAACACCCCCCCTGAACACTTCTAGGGTGTAAATAAGAATGAGTCCCAACAATAAGGTCATGTTAGTTACCCATTTTACAATGCATCTAAATGTATGGACATCCAAAAAGAAAGTAAAGAGGGAAAACCTAATGGGAAACACCCACCCTCCCTTCAAAGTATAATGCATAAAAAATGAAGAATGAAAGAAATACAACTGCTAAGCAACCGTGTCCTTCACTCCAAGAAGACCTCACAATTGTGCAAGTTTATGGTCGTCGAATATTTTTTTGAATATGTAGATGTTTGTATGGATATGATGAAGGAGATGGAACAGTGAGATGTTAGTATATATCCACTTTCTCTTATTGGAAAGAAGAATATCCAAATCCCCTTCATTCATTGTAGTTTTCCAATATGGATTCCATTCATCCTCTGTAAAGGTTGGAGGGTCGAATTATAGAACCATGTAGAAATGCATGAGAATTACTATTTTTGTCGCTATGAGCACATGTGTATCTTCCTCAAATTGGGATCTCGTCCTTCTGGGATTTGATGGATCATTTTCAAGATAATAAACTCTTGGTAGGATGGACTATGCCCACTTGGGTCTTTGATCTATCTCATCATCTGCATGCTCTATATCTTCCAAATTTGATTTGGAAATTCGATATAAAATATGATTTGATTTGGAGAATACGTCATCTCTAATGTCTTGAACAAGAGGATGTGAAAAAGTCTTTGCATGTGTCTCTTGAGATACATGTTCTTTCGATGGATTTTCCGCGGGATTTGTTTTGTCAGTCTCTTGCACGCATTATTCTTGATCTTCCTTACTCTTGAATATGACCTCCAATTTGGTCCATAATTTTTCTGGATTTGAGAATGATTCATCATGAAGTAGTAATTGTATGTCAAAATAAATATACATGCAGATAATTCTGAAAGCCATATCTTGTCTATTGAGAAAATCATTTTTCTCATCGGAAAAATCAAACTCTTCTTCTATTTCCATGGTTATTTTATATAAGCCTCTACTTCCAAGAAGAAATAGAATCTTTGGCTTCCACTCAAAATAATTTTGTGGTGTAAGAAGTGCCTACAATGCAAATTAAATTTTTTGTAACTGCATCTATTCTTTCATCCTGCAAATAATTACATGTGCGCCTTGCTCCTAGTATCCTATGGGATCTAATACCATGTGAAGTTAGTCAATGTTTCTCTTAAAATGATATGATACCATGTGAAGTTTGGGTGAAACCCTAAAACCTTTCACAAAGAATCTATCTAGATAAAATTGACACAAATCTTGCAAAAAAAACTAGAGAGAGAGAAGCAAGAATGAGAGAAAGAACATAATTGTATTAACACTACATGAATAATAGGATGAATAATACACACCAATATATATCCCAATGGCTAAGTGAATGTGCCATAGATGGATACATGGCTAATTGAATGCACTATTTGAAGCACCATAGTAGTGATCAAGAGTGATCGAAACACTCACAAGCATAAACCAAAGTTATTTGCCTCATAGTCTAAGTCCACTATCAATGCAATCATCAGTTAACTGAGTCACATGTGTGGAGGTGATATAAAAAAATTCAAACATGAGATATGCACCATCTCTTCATCATGCATGTGATATGCACCCTTATGGTGATAAAACCTAGGTGAACTACATGCATGAAATGTCCTCCACTAGTCTAACTAAAGTCTAACTGAGTCACAAATGAAGAGTAGAAGAACCCTTATTTTTTAGGAGAATATTAAAATGGTAGAGAATTGTCTCATCTACTTCAATATTAGACTAGAAATATTAGGAAAAATAATTACTAGGTGAGTGTGTAATATCTCCAACACCATGCTCATGCCTGATGTTGGAACCAAATTCTCTTTTTGTGGTAATAGCTATATGATTTCCAAGTCTAAAAAAAATGTTGCAAAAATTGGGTTGTTTATCCTGTCACATGTATCTGTTCCTCCCAAAACATTAGTAGCACTTATGCCATTTTGTGGTCCTCTTTATAGTTGGTCTAATTACTTGAATATTGTTAAATACAAACATACCATTTCCATGTATAGTATGTGCATGAATGGTTATGCTTCTGGAAACTTTAATAGGAAAAACCTTTTATATATCGATGGTCATCCATGAGCTCATGGTAACATTGCAGGGTTCATAAATAGTTTTAGGTCCTCATTATTTAATGAAAATTGTTCCTTTGAGGAACATTCCAATGACAAAGAGTTCTTTATGAAAAGGAAGGCATCCAAATTTATTTTTGTGCATGCAATACATAGTTTGTCTCTTGGTGATGAGTTGTTAATAAACTATAACTTTCGTCAACCACCAATCTCTCATCAAAACGTCCTTGCATGGGGCCTACCTTTATACATCCCCTTGGGGCGTGAGAAAAAGATGATTGAGTAATCGTATTTTTGGATTTTCAATGGAACTAATATAAATGTATTGTTTAATTCCACATTTGTTTTATAAAGTGGTTGGTTGCATGTTACAATCATTACATCAAAGATGGGGACTAAGTCCTATAACATCTACATAAGGACTTTTGTTTGTTTTGTTTATTGATTTTTATTTATATTTTTTATATTTTTTAATATTCACATAAAATTAATTTAATTTAATGTTATTTTAACCTTAACAAATTAATTATTTTCTTCATTAACCAAATCTAATACTTACATTTCCTGATGAGGAGATTCATAAAATTGGTGGTATAGAAAAAAAATCATAAAGTCATTTAAAGTAAATTGTGTATATTAAAAATCACTTTTATTAATGATTCCATTTTCATGTTTAATAATTTAGTTTAATTAAAATTTTTAATTAATTATAATTTTTAATTATAATTTTTTTAAATATAACACTTATAAATTTAATTATGAACAATTATTATAAGGTTATCAATAAAATAAATGAAAAAATAACATTTCATAAGAGTAATTATTCAAATTATTTTTTTCATTTATTAGCCAAATCCAATATTTGCATACATGTTGATACAAAATCAATGAAATGCAATACTTAGCATATCATTTTAATAGAAGATTCAACTATTACATACATACTTTTACATATTTTTTGTTGGAATATATAATGATGACTTGTGTGGTATTGTTGGAATGTATTAATTTGGAAGGTAATAATGTATACTCTTATGTAAAAGACTTATCCCACATGCACCATGAAGTAATATACTCGTGTTACCATTCATTATATAAAGAGGTGAAATCACATTTATTCCACATGTATTTTGGGATGTAATTCCTCCATACCTCTTGGTATATAATAGAGGTAAGATATACCCATGAGGTACACTGAAATGAAGGATCACATAGTGATCATATACATTGAAAGGATGTGAAGATGGAGTGTGATGTGTGAAAGCTCAAGTGTAATATTGGAGATTTTTGAAGAATAAAGAAGACAATACCTTCATGTGGATGTTTCCCCATTTTGGGGCTTTACCATGTGACTTTTCTTTTTGCATGATCGTGTTATTTGTGTTTTTATGTTGTACGGATCCATTTTTTTGGCATTTTGTAGGTGTCAGGGGGAAATTTGCATTTTTGGAGGTTGATTAGCTTTCCACAAATGGAAGGTAGATTTGTTGTATGACCATGTTATTATTGAGAGAGGGTTTATTGGTGCAGATCTGAGGGTTTGTTTGCTTCATATGACCATTTTTCTCAATTAGTGGCCAATCCAATCTTTTTTTGCAACTAGTCAAGTCTTTTAGTAGAAAGCCAAGGCATTTTCTTGTGCTTCATTCTCCTTTTGTACGTACGACCAATTCCATACGGATGCGATTTGGCTTGGATTCCTCATGCATTATACAACCTCGATTTCTACTAGGTTCTCTCCGTTTGCTCAGATCTAGGGTAATTTCTTCTAGTATTCATCATAGATAAGATCATTTGGGTTTTTCATATATTATTAGTTTCTTGTATTTCTACATTAGTTTATTGTTTCTTATTTTTTCTCATCATTTGTGAAGAGGTTGTATCTTGTTCCTATTTTTTGTCACTAAATTACCTATGTGGAAGATATTTTTGACATTTTCAGTGGCATGCATATCTAGTACTTTCTCATGGTGATAGCAAGAAACCATCCAATGCTTAAGGATTAGTTGCTTAATGGATATATTTTTCAAGTGATATCATTTTTTTTTATCATAATTTTCTCTTTATTTATATGTTGTTGTTGACCCTTCTTGTGTAAAAGCAATTTCATTTTTTTTATGGGCTTATCATGATCATTATATGCTTTATTCTTAGAAGTTATTGTGTGTAAATTAGCTCTCTGTTTTCTTCACTTTCTCCACAGGTTTTTTTTGTGAAGAGTTGTGGGATAGCTTGGTTCTAGAAATTGTTCCTATCTTGAGTTTCTAAGCATATTGCTATTGTCATTCAACATTGATTCTTGACAACTGCAAGTGTCTTCTTCTTGCACTTTATAGAGGATATAATTGCATTTGTAATGGATTCCTACATTGTTCCTCTCTTTGTCTTATCCTTGACACCAACAAAGTTTGAAACTATTTTCCACTTTATCTGGGATGTTTGAGGTTGTAATCAAGGGAATGTAATGTAATAATGAATTTTTGTTTCATATCACCATATTCCTGTAATAATGTGCTATCTTCTACTGTAAAGTCATGATTATTATATGCGGGGATCATTTTTCAATGGATAGACCATTGGGGCCTTGCATTCACAATGTAATAATTAGTAGAGTTCCTTGGTTGTGAAGATTGTTTGCTAGAAACATTTCAATATATAGATATAGGGTTCTTGTATTCACAATACAAACTACTGTAGTATTATTTCACCTGTCAACTTGGTTGGGACAACTGTATGTTTGACACAACTGTATTTTTTTGTATTGGCCATCTGATATTTCTATACACTGTTGTGGTGTTGCAAGATTTCTTTTAGATATTAGTTGAGTTATGGTTGTGATGACTGTTTGCTAGAAAAATATTCAATTGTATTGGCCATTTGAGGTTTCTATACACTATTGTGGTGTTCTGCAAGAGTTCATCGTACAAGTTGGTTCAGGTGAAATTTCATGATTAAGTGAGAAACGATTTTTATCTTCATCAAATACAAGAGGTGAAGTGTGTTCTTATTCACATCGTATGGGAAATTTTGGAAGTTGTCATTAAGGGGGGATGTTAATGTAATTCCATATTCCTATGGAAGGTATTTTGTTTCTTAAACTTGTAGGGAATTTTGGAAGGTATTATAATGCCATATTCCTCCATAAGTATTCCTTCTCCCTAGTCATCATTAAGAGGGAGTGTTGGAATATATATGATGACTTGTGTGGTATTGTTGGAATGCATTAATTTGAACGGTAATAATGTCTACTCTTCTGTAAAAGATTTATCCCACATGCATCATGGAGTAATATACTCTTGCTACCATTAATTATATAAAGAGGTGAAATTACATTTATCCCACATTTGTTTTGGGATGTAATTCCTCCATACCTCTTGGTATATAATAGAGGTAAGAGAGACCCATGAGGTACATTTAAATGAAGGATCACATAATGATAATATACATTGGAATAATGTGAAGATGGAGTGTGAATGTGAAGATGGAGTGTGATGTGTGGGAGCTCAAGAGTAATATTGGAGATTTCTCAAGAATAAAAAAGACAATGCCTCCCCTTGGATGTTTCCTCATTTTAGGGTTTTACCACATAAATGTTGTTGTTATATGGATAGGAGGATAAGTAAATTTATTTTGTTTAATTTAATAGATCAAAATTTAATATTATATATTATTTATATTTAATAATTTAAATTTAATTAAATAAATTTAATATATTATAATAGTTGAATAATGTAAATAAATAATATCTTTGGAAAAAATAAATATAATAATTTTGATTTTAGTAAATGGTTATATTATAGTGTCTTGTAATCTTTGAATAATAAAAATTAATAAAGGAACATTATTATTACATCATTATTATTAGTGAATAATTATATCATAATGCCGTTATTACAATATATGAAAAAGATATAATTATTCAAATCACGATAATTTCACTCATCATATTTATGCATTTTTCTTTGTAAACATGCTTCGTCAACATAATGTATCTTGCTGGACAACAACCAATTCACCTTGAAGAAAAATCAAACATTATATGGTATTAATGGTTATAATTTTTTGCAATCACAATCTAAATTAAATGATTGCATAAAACTAAAGTTAAACATTATATGAAAACTCTAAATTCTAATAAGTGACACATTTCAAATTTAATTAAAAAAAACAAGAAATCATTAGCATACTCACAATACATTTTTAAAATCAAACAAAAACAACATGATATGAAAAAACACAATATACATGTGTGTTGTATTGTTTATAGTGCACCAATGTGATTTAAAGTGCACTGTTGCGGTTGTTATGGAAAAATGCACCGCGAAATAGGTTAATTTACAAAGTATGTAATAAAGCCTCCACAATTAAAGTTTTGTGGAGGTTGTGCTTTGTGGAGGAAATCAATCTTCGACACCTCTCATAATTTAGCACATGGATCACTTGATCCTTTGCCACTCCCTCAATGCTATGGCTCCTATCTCCACCTCCCTAGGCCGCTCGAATTTCTCCAAGATACTATCCTTGTCATTTTGATAGCCAAAATATGAACCACCATCAATTCATTTGTAAATATCATACCTACACCTTCTTTTCTTTGCCTCGAGGGGCTTATTAAATAGCTCTTTGATGTCGGGGAGGAATATCATAGCCCTAAAGTATCTGTAACCCAGGCCCTTTCTGGTGGCATGAGGAACATCAACTTCATTCCCTTCTAATTCCATCCTCTTGGCCTCTACTTTGGCATAATTAGGACTTCCAGACTCTACGATCAAAGCTTCCCAGTGCCCCTTTTTCCTGATCAATAAGATAGGATCCTTGGTGGATGACTTAATTATAATACTCTATCAACCTCAAGAATGACCTAAGGCCCATATTGTGTATTTAATAGAAGTTAAGAAGTACATTTGAAATAAAAAATTGATGAACCATAAGCTTCATGAACATACCTTATCGCTAAATATTAACCATTTCCTTGGCCTCAACCTGATCCTCCATGAGATCCTCACTCATGTATTTACTAAGAAGCTCCTATTTCTTCTTCTCCACAACCATGTGCTTGATCTATTTCTCATTCGGAAGGGTTATATGGGAAATAATTTACTCTCGCTCTCTTTGTTTCTAGTTTCCCTTGTCCTACTCTCCCATTTATTCTGCCACATCCTTCTCTTTCTTGAACAAGACCAACTTAAGTTCATCGACCTCCCCACTCTTGATCATTAACCTGACCTCCCTCTTGATAGAATTGATACCTTTCCATTCCCTTATCACTTTGGTACAAATCTCCTCCTCTGTGGGACACTCAACTTTCTCGAAGATATTTTCCTCGTCATCCCTATAGCCATAATAAATGAAGTCAATTCATGTGTAAATATCATACCTATACCTCCTCTTATTTTAATCGAGAGGCTTATTGAATATCTCTTTGATGTCGAGGAGGAATTTTCCAACCCCACTTGTATAATTGATTGCTAGAAGATGGCATGTTGCAATATTCCAACAACTAATTGAATAAGTGGGGTTGTGAAATTCCTCCGCAACATCAAAGAGATATTTGATAAGCCCCCGATAAAAGGAAGAGGAGGTATAGGTATGATATTTACGAATAAATTGATGCCAATTATTATGGCTACAAGGATGATGAGAATGGTATATTGGAGAAAGTTGAGTGTCCCACGAAGAAGGAGATGCTGGTTAGATCACTGAGGGAGTGGCAGAGGATAGAGTCTGTCAAAAGGGAGGCCAGGTTAAGAATCAAGAGTGAGAAAGTAATTTTTGTTAAGCTGGTTGTATTCGAGGAAGAGGAGGATGTGGTGAAAGAAATGGGAGAGTAGGATATGGGAAACTAGTAGTAGATAGAGCGAGAGTTTTCTTCCCATGTACCACTTACGGATGGGAAAGTGATCGAGTGCATGGTTTTCAAGAAGAGTAAATAGGAGCTTATTAGTAAATAAATGAGTGAGGGTATCATGGAGGAGCAGGCGAAGGACATGGCGATGCTTAATATTCAACAATAAGGCATGATAGAAAAGCTTATGGATCATTAATTGTTTTTCCAAATGTGCTTCTTAATCTCTATTAAATATACAATAAGGGCCTTAGTTCATTCTTGAGGTTGACATAGTTTTATAATTAAGACATCCACCAAGGTTTATGTCTTGTTGATAATGAAAAAGGGGTACTAGGAAGATCTGATCGTAAAGATTGGTAGTCCTAATTATGCCAAAGTAGAGGTCAAGATGACGGACTTGAAATGTAATGGATTTGATTTTACCACTTCCATGTGAAAGGGCTCCGATTACAGATACTTTGGGGCTAAAAAATTCCTACTCAACCTCAAAGAGATATTCGATAAGCCCCCTTGAGGCAAACAAGAGGAGGTTTATGTATGATATTTACAAGCGAATTGAAGCCAGTTCATATTATGGCTACAAGAATGATGAGGATGATATCTTGGAGAAAGTTGAGTATGGTATAGAGGAGGAGATGTGATCCAAAGCACTGAGGGAGTGGCGTAGAATATATTCCATGTGGTAAATTATTAAATAGTTGGTTTGGTGTCACATTATGAATAACCTCATTATGTTGTGTGGACTTACGTGCACCGCTATGTTAAATTTTTTGTAATAAAATCTTGATAGTGCGTGTTACACATTATTTTTTCACAACTGATAATGTTCACCTACTTTCCATCATCCAAAGCTTAAAAGCCATGGTCACTGAAGAAACACCTTTCCTTGAAAGAAGCCAAAATGTATTTAAAAACACTTTTTGTGAAAGTGTCACATGTTGCACTATTGTAGCATGCAACACTCTTAAGTGTCACATGTTGCACCACAAAAACATGTGACAATGTATCATGTTGCTAGTTCACAGGGTGCGACATTGTTTGAAAGGGAGGAAAAATAAGGAATTCATGAAGTTTCTAGAAGATAAGCTTATCGTTCATTGTAAATTGTCTTTATTACATTTCTCCTTGGGAATTTGTATAGATTTGTTGAAGTACTTTTGTTGCTTTCACTAGTTAGTTTTTTTTCTTTATAGGTTTCCATTCAAAAACCTCTAGATCAAGATAGGAGATGCAATTAGTGAGGAAAACTGTCTATAAAGAGGTATGAGTCCTTACTTATTATTATTTAAATTGTATGAATCTAAGGAAAGTAATATGTTATGTGTTGTTTTGTTCTAGCTTTGGGTTCTCAAGATAAGAAGATTGGTCTGTGTCCACATTGATTAATTTGTTTGATAACAAAATTGGTGACTCCACTAGGGAACGATCCTTCATATTTTTTTCTCCTTGTATTTCTTCCTTTCCTTGTTTTAGATCTCTGAATCATTTCCTGATATTGTTTGATCATTAGACCTTGAAATTCATTGGAAATTTTCTATATTTTTTGTTTTTTCAAGTTTTTTTTTTTACTGTCACACTCTTCATTTGGGATACAGAGCGACATTGTTGCACTGTATTGGTCTACATCTTGTGACACTCTCTATTGTTGCACTGTGTGCGACACTGCTTCAAAGAACAAGTTTTTATATACTCTTTCCTTCCTAGATTTAAGATTTGGCTCTTGCTATGAATTTTTGGTTTTCTTAATAGTCTTTTTGACAGTTTTAAAGTTTGATTTTGACCATTTGTTTCATTATCGAAATTTTTTCCATTGTTAGCTTTGTTTTGGAAATTTTTGCTTACTTCTAAAAGGGATATAATTTATCAGTTTTGTCTTCAAGTTTCTCTTGGTCTGGATTTTGATTACTATTACTCAATTATTTGTTTTTGGATTATTTGGTGAGAAGAGAGTTTTATTTTTATTTTTCTTGAATACTTTATTTTCCAAAACTTAAAAAAACAAAATTTACACATTGCCTGGATTACTTTTTCTTTTAAAGAAATTTGTTGCTTTTCTATTAGCTTTATCTTTGAAAACAAAAGTTTTGATTCTTGCATTACATTAGTTGGAGGGCATTTTTAGTTGTTTTGAGTAGTAAATTTATTGGTATTCATGAAAATTTGGAACATTGTGCATTCGGGAATATAAAAGTTTTCTCCCTCTCGTAATATAACTTTCATTGAAGTGAAGTATTTCATTTTCATCTCAGCTTTGCATCATTCCAAGTCGATTAAAACATCATCTTGTCCACACCATTTTCCTCTTGAGTAAGAAACAACTATAAGATCAACACTAATAAAATTTATTTGAGATTTTTTGATTGGTAGAAAACCAACATTAGATTAGTTGTAGGGATTTGGAATAGGTGTTGAGGTTAATGCTCCAAAGCTACAAAACAAACTTAGAATCCTAAGATAGGGACATAAAATTCATTTTCCACATCACTGTTTTGGGTATCCCTTCTCAGAAAAGGGTCAATCATGAGGTCACATTAGGGCCAATAGAGTAATTAAACCTACTTTGTTGTTCTTGGTGGTGTGGTCTACACATATTAAAAGCGGTGTCACAAGACACTTTGGGATCACTTGAGAGGAAACCCTTAAAGGGATTTCAAGTCTTAATTTCCCTTCCCTTGCATGTATACTCGACTGTCGATTGTTTACCCAGACTTTTGTTGTTGTAAGTGGTGACCTTAGTGGATTTTTTATTTAGAATTTATACACAAGGTGACGAAGAAGAGAAAATATTTGTTGTACCTAGGATAAACGTTGGTCAAACTCACTCAGGCTCCTTGGAGGGTAACCCATAGTTTTACCATGAGTAATATTGCACCAGGGTGTAAGTCCATTAAGAAGGTCACCAACATAACTATTCCACCCGCTCTATCCCAATCCCTTCTCATTTTGATCTCACGATGTTGGATTTCATCACCAAATGGTGTGTCATTGTGAGAATATCTTTTTTGTGTGTGTTTTCTTCCTAGAATGTTTATCTAGTGTTTTTTTTTTCCCTAGTATACCATAGGTATAATTGGTAATTGTTAGTAAAATTTACAGTGGAAGAACATCTTCGTCATTCTCGTAGAATGCATGGTTTACCCCCTGAATTACAGGAAGTGTCACAACTTGAAAATTCATACCTCGAGACTACACAAACTGAACCTATACAACCGAAAAACACAGAACAATTTGAAACAATAGAGGAATCCGAGGTAGTACAAACTGAGACTTTAGAACTTGAGGAACCTGAGATTGAAAGAACACAATTTTTTTATCCTGAACCCATTGAACCTGAAATAGTTGAGAATTTTCCTCTTTTACTAAGTCTCATTTCAACACCTTCAATTTCTAGTACTCAACATGAATTTCCCTTGCCAAGTTCCATATCTATCCCATCACCTATAACTCCTCGAAAATCTATCGTTTCAAACAAGTTGGAATTAACTCCTATACAGGTTGGTTCTCACGAGTCTATCTCTTTAGAGGTTGGTCTTGTTACTATAGAAGATATCTCGAGAGAGATCCATATTCATTTTAATCCACCTATAATAGATTTATAAGGACATCTTCTTATCCAATTACCTACACCAATTGTATCTCTTTGGCGGGACAATGCTTGGTATAAATATTTAATTGATGATAGTCATACTCCATTTTTACATACACCATCGCCTTTTTTCACTTGGTTGACCATGGATCAATCGATATCTACATTGTCTATATCAAGAAGTATCGAAATGAAAACCTCACCTCTTAAAATGGGTTAAAATTTTGTCCAAAGTGAATCTAACGTATCTTATAATTTTGTTGGATCTTCCGTACCTCCTGGGTATCAATCACTCATCGAAACATTTTTTGGAGATTCGATCAACGCCTCACTTTTTCATTATGCTCCTTGGTCATTTGATATTCATATTTAATCTATTATGTCTATTCCACGTATGGTACATACCTCACAAAATAATGTTTCTCCTGGATCTATTCAAAAACCTAGTTTGAAGAGTGGGATGATTGTTCCAATTCAATCGTCTGTTAGACCATCCGTATCTTTGACCATTAGTCAACCATATGTAGGGATATGTGTTCCTTTGAATGTTATTCAATATGTTTTAGGATATTTTCTTGCTAAGGGAAAAATTTTTGTAGGACCATCTTTTCCTGCTTGGGGGAAACCTCCGTTAACTGGGATAAATCCTCCTCTTGGACAACACACTCCTATTGGGAGTTACCCTTCCAGAATTCATCCTCCTTTTGGTAAAAAACATCCTCTTAGTCCATATATTCCTCTCGATCAAAAACCTCCTCCTGGAAAAAAACCTCTTTTTGTTCAACATCCTCCTCTTGGCCAACAAACTCCTTTTGGTCAACAACTTCCTCTTGGTCAACAACCTCCTATTTGTCAACAACATTCTATAGGAAATCTGATCCATACTATTTTTGAGAACAAAATGAAGGAAAATATATAACAATGAAATATATAGAGATATTGTGAGATACACAAAAATTTTTCAATAAAGAAAGAGATATAGTAATGAATAACTTTTATTAATGAGAGAATGTACAAAAAATGTAAAATTACAAAGTGAATGACTCACTAGAATGGTGGAAAATTATCTCTGAGAAGATATGCGATGGATACACTCATTCACAAGAATATGATGATGTTTACAATGAGGATCTAGAGGCATTTTTAACATAAATAAAATCCAAAACCCTAACCCCAGAAGATGAAACGCAAAAAGGTTTGCGGGCCTCGATGGGGGTAGTTGGTACATCAACTTCCCAAGGGTGTAAATTTTGCATATGATCTCTGTTTGGGGCATTCGATACCTTGTCAGAAAGGTCTATCCGAGAATTAAAAATTCCTTCGAGGATAAGGGCATGAAGTTAAGAACCCTTACCCCCTCAAAAGTCCAAAACAACATCATTTAGGGCCTCAAAACGACCCCAAAAGTTTGGGACTCAAAAAACTGTAAAAGATGCCAAAATGGAAAACTCTATTTTGAGCCAGTGGAATAGTTGGGTGGCCACTGATATCCATCTGGATCAATATTCTCCTCTTAGTAAGAAATTTTATCCATTGCATCAAGTTCCCATGGGAGATGGGGGATATTTTACTGAAGCTGAACCTTGGTGAGCTGCTTGCCTTACCGAAGAAGCTATCCTTCTCAACTTGTTGAAGGCTGTCACAAACTTGTTATTGGAGGGGTTGGATCCATTCAACCAATATAGCTGGATGATCTACCTGAGTGTGGGAGGAATCTGTTGATGAAGATGCAACATGCAGAGTATGAGGGGTTATGTTATAACCTTGCTTCATTAGGTAGTGTGGAGGCACCCCCGTAGGTGAATCAATAATGTTTTTGTGCTCTTCTACAATATTCTCGATTTTATTTTGCTTGAAAGAAAGGTATTTGGATGAGGCTACAGTGGTTTCAGTTTCCTTCTGTTCACCTTTTGATTGGATTGTAAAGAGGATAAACTTTGTAGTATGAGAGATTAGTTTGTGGCACTATTTTGTCGGTACAATAGTCAGAACTATCTATGGTATCCTGTAGGGATAACCCCCTAGAGTAACAATGACACCACGGGGTCAAGACTCATAAAAATAATGATGCATCCACATATATGGTTGGCCTAACATAAAATCATAGAATTACAGTGGGGAAACATCACACAATGCCTCATACTTGAAGGGCTTGATTTCGTATGATAGGCGACACTGCTAGATGACATGAAGATCTCTTCCTTGGCGAAGCCATCCGATGTTGTATGGATGTGGGTGTGGTGTTTTCTACAGGGAAATTCCCCCTAAACTGGGTCTAAGGAATATGAAGAGAGATAAATCCCTTAAAATACTGACTTATCTCCAGTCTACCCCAAAAAAATCTAGACTAAGTGATAAGAGAGAGAGAGAAGATAAAGTTAAGAAGAGCACCTTGAATCCTTATAGTTGATGTAGGCCTCTTCCACTTGTTGTTTCCTCTTAGATCACAAGTCTCCTCCCAAATATGACCTGAAAGGGGTTAAGAATACAACACAAGAACATATACAATCTCTAGTAATCACTTAAAATCCTAAATATAGATGTAAATGATCAAATAGACAAGAAGATGCAGACATCAAGTTTTGGGACAAAGATAATATCTTTTATTCATATATAAGATGAAAGGTTACAACCTTTTCTTGCAGACACTTCTCTATGAACCAAGTCTGGGATCCTCTGTGGTGGCTCCAAGTGCACCAAACCCACATAGAATTGTCACAACCAACATGCCATAAAGGGAAGAAGGAAGGGTTGTATAGGGAGAATGACTGGAGGGGAAAGTTGAGGCTAAAATTCAGACCAAGATGCAAAACTTGGGTAGTGAGAGGGAAAGGATTTTGGCAGAGTTTTCTTATTCTCTTTCTAATATATCTAAATGACTCCCCTAGACCTCTTTTTATATGATAAAAATATGGTTATTTGGTTTGGAGATGGGCTATAAGGGGTAAAATGGTTAGGAAACCCTCCATAACCCGTAAACTCCATCGAAATCTGTGCGTTTTTTTTAAAATATTTTTTTCAACTTTTGGAGGTAAACACAAGCTACTTAGCATGCATCAAGTGTATGTATGTGGGATAGCTAGCATGCAACACACATGTGTACATAGGCTAATAATGCATCACGACACGTACATTATCCAAAAAGTGTTTTTTTAGAAGGAAACCTAAAGAGTATGATTGGTAAATGATGTAAATGGATGGGACAATGTCTTGAATGCATAGATGTGGTATTTTTGGACTATAACATATGCTCCCTAATGTGTGAGATTAGAAGATCAATTGATGGCCGAAATACATTATAACATATTTACAGAGTGGGGAGGCATGGATTCGAGTGAACCCAAGACGAGTGTTCATGAGTGTGTCATCTGCAAAATAATGATAATCTCTCCAAGGTAGGAATACCCATCCTCGTGATAAACTAAGCATGGATGCCAATCAAGTACACTGCAAATCCATGTCATATAAAATAATCATGACTATGATACAAATATGATTGTCTATATAAAGTGTATCCATGAACAATACACATCATATCTACATGTCAAAATCATCAGAAGCTATACGAGTACAATGTGATATGCATCTTCAGGAAGCATCAATGCCTGTAGCTGGATATGGTAGCTTCATAACTTGAAAAATATATTCAAGGTATTCAGAAATAAGGTAGAAGTATAATAGGAGTTTAGGACTCACTACCCTGAGGTCTTCGACAAAGAGTCATTGAAATACTGAAAGAAATTGAACATGTACCCAAATTCATTGATTTCGAATCCGATCTTGACTGGATACTCAAAATGGCCAACTCATGAAAGTCAAGAGATAAACTATAGAATGGCCGAATCAGGTTGGAAAAAATTCCCTTGGACAAAAGAACGACAAAATGATGAGACTCAAGTAACATATTATTGACATAAGTCTGTGACAAAGGATGCACCAAAAACTATCCATATGTTTGGAAGACTAACCAAATGGAGAAGTGTAATGTACCTCCAAATTAAAATAAAAATTTTTTTCTTTTTTCTTTTGGTACATTAATCCCCAGTTTTTCGTTTAATAAAATCATAGAAAAGATACTTAAATTTTTGCTCTGATTAAATCTTGATAAACTACTCGTAATAAGAGTAAAACCTTATTCCATACCAACTTAACAACTTGTAAGAGAGGCTCCCAACAATATCTAGTAATTCTCCAACTCATATATTATTACATAGATACCAATACAATACGTATATCCACCTATATTAGGATTCAAGTACATTAGGATTTGAGTTCTAAATTCCTTGTTAATATAGGGCTCTTTAGATTTTGCGAACAAGTTTTAAACCATTGAGAATTAATATTAGGACTCCTACCTAACTGTATGTATATCGAAAGTTATACCCTTAACGTAACACGTAGCATGAAACAAGTTAATGATATCATTGACAATGTTTGAGTCGCTTGAATGGATTTTATTTAAGGCTCCATCATGGTTATAAAACTTTTAGTTCCCCAACTTAAAGATTTGAAACCAGACCAATCCCACACAATTATCTACATAACCAATTTGTAATTAATTCTCATCTCACTGATGGAGGTAACATAATGGTAACTAATTGGACAAAAAAGGTTAGCGACATGCTAGTTCTACTGGACAGTCCCGAAGTGACTGCTATTAACTTCGCATCTTCATTGGTAAGGGAGAGATATGTATATGCCAGAAGGATTTAAAGTTCTATCCCTATGATTAAGTAGGGTATTGTAAGCACCAGTCCTGATAGCTCTCCCACCTTCCCTTCCCAATCCTAGTGTGCCACCTTTTCCCTAGCACATGGCTCTTACCTTTAGTGTTTATTATGAGTAGTACTCGTCTCCTCTTAGGGTTAGGCGACTCCTCTCTTTCCATTGTGAATCTGAAGGGGAGGGTTCTGCGTTATGCTTCCTCAACAGGGAAGGGATACAACCTTTACATTCAAAGCTTGGTGAAGCCGACGTAATCCAACGACTTCTTGGTAAGTTTCCAAGAGAGCTTTCATATCTCAAATTTTGAAACCAGAGTTCAGGGTTTGGTTAAGATGAAATATTTTACATCCTGTAACCCTTATTTTGATTTTAATGTCCCCCTTGTCTCCCAACGATAATGTTCGAAGCCTACGTATTGCTATTCTAGTACCGGTTGTAGATGAGGTTTTCCCATTGTATCCTTGAGTCGCTACTCTTTACCTCTTTAACCTATTGTTATACATCGCGGTCTAGTGTTTGTGTTCTTGTGGGATTGTTTCTGGGTTTGACCTTGTGGCTAGTAACTATGTTGGATGTATCATAAAATAGTTAAGAGAAGTCCCTTCCTATGCCATGGAAAGGTTTATAATGGGGTTAAGTATGTACCTTAACATCCCCGTCCTTATCTGTGAATCATACATACAATTTGAAGTTTGAAGTTTGAGAAATCTGTTGAATTTGTGTATGATGTTTTCCTTATGCTCTTCGATCTGTTCTCAAGAGGGGTTTCTTAAGAAGGTGTAATCTGAAACTCGCTGATCTAGGGGATCAAATTTTGCTCAAAATTCAAAGTGCTCGGAATCGCTTCAAATCGAACAGGAGCATAGGTCTCATCGTCACGAACCCAATGCAACTCGTTTGGGTTCAAACGAACATCGGATGAGAGAGATATCATGTTCTATTCAAAACGTCAAATCGACAAAAAAAGGGATGCTGACTGTACAGTCTGTATGGATGATGACGTGGCATGTCCGTACGATACGTGGCAGAGATGAATTGCCAGGACTATATGACACATGGCATTCATTGGTTGACAGATGTGGATGAATAGTCTACTGACACGTGGCTTTTTCTTACCAATGGTTTGGTGCCACGTGGCCCAGTCGTGGGCTGCCATGTGGAACCCTATTATTTTTTGTTGGTTTAAAAGTTATGGAGTCCATGGGGATCGAACCCCGGACCTCCCCACCGTGCAAAGCCTTTGTGAAGTCCACCCTGCCAATGTGCCTTGGCGGTTAGGGGCTAGGCATGCCCATAACCGTCCTATAGTTTACACCGTTTGTGCGGTTGCGCCCGGTGCTGAGTTTTAACACATAAAAGTGTGTGGGTGCTAGGTTGAGGCAACAAGGGTGCATTTTGGCGATCCAGAGACAACAAGTTTGAAGGGGAACTTCCAAGAAGCCTATCTTCTTCAATTTTTGGCCAAACGAGGTGCCGA
>JZKD02S0385721.1:0-18419 GCA_000966675.3 Picea glauca
AATAACTCCATTCTGCGAAGTATAGCATCATTCATAAACGCACATAGACAAGTAAAGAACACAAGACACAATATCCTCTCTAAACTCTTTCTTTATTCATCTTCTTCCTTACTAACTGTTACATTCATGATATTTTAATAATATGATTATCTTCTACGCACACTAATCTCCCAATCTCGTTACATATTTATACCCAAAATCTAGGGCTTAAACCCCTATTATCCCAAAATAGCTTATTACAATGCATGGCATGGCTAGATTTAGTTAACTGGATGTTTGCCTTCTTCTACTTCTCGTTCTTTGTACATCTTTTTTGTTGTTCTTCTATTTCTAGAAAGTCACATTATCATCCTTTCGCTTCCTTATCTCACTCACGTTATTTATCCTTCTGACCGTGTGTTGTCTCTGTATTGTGCGCTATCCGTCCTTCTACGCCATTTTTATCTTCCACACATTTTATTCCTTCTGTGTGATTTCTTCATACTTAAGTTTTTCTCCAAAATTACATCTAAAACTGCTTGTCCAATAGGTCCCCAACACTCACTTGTGGCTCGTTCCGAGCCACTCAATCATGTTTCCTGTTCTTCCACTCTGCAATGAACTGTTGTGTGGCAACCTTAACTGTTGCAACCTCTATAACTACTCCAGTTACCTTTTGAACTGTTGCTTGGGTCATATGTTCCATGCCTGTGACTGCTAGTCAGGCTTATTCCTTCGGGTCCTTATGCTTCTTTGCAATATGCCTTAGAGGATCATCCTTTTCCCTCTTGAAGTCTTCTTCCTTCCTAATGTCGGTCGAAGTTCGAACAACGACATTAGGGGCGTGTTGTCGAGGGAGGAAACATTGTTTCTTAGAGGAAAAATAATTGATAAGCCTCCTCTTCCTATAATCATCATCTCTGTCGATAATCTAATAAGGTTGCTTGAGGCTGACACCATCCTCCTTTCCGCCTACACCCCTTGGAAAATTCTTCAGGTTCAATTTGGGCATCGTATACGAGGCCAATTACCGAGAAACCTCTCTTTTAGTGGGATCCTGATCTGTTTCTTTCTCTTTTACTTTCATGAAGTGTTCATAACCCCCGAACCTAATATTGACTTCGGTCTGGTCTTCGTGCAACTTTATGTAGGAAACGATGTGAGTCCCTACATTTGTTATGCACTCATCACATGAGTATTGGTCCCTAGATAGCTCTGGAACTACTTGTTCATCGATAACGTCCCGGTCCATAAACTTCAGGTTGGTAGGCTTTCCCAACATATCTCCTTCCCTACTTAGCCTCGAGGGGACTAGTGGTATTATTTTTTAATATTTCCCCATTTGTCTAGAGTGATCGCTTCCTTAATTGTTACCGTGTGTGTTCTCTGCTCGCTGTATCTCAACTCTGTTCTCGCTGGGTCTCTCTTATTTTCTCATAGTGGTATGCAAGGATGAGTTACACTTAATGATATTCTTATGATTTTGTGCTTTTGTTCCGACCATACATGTCCCATTATGTTTTAACTAACTCATCCCATCCACCACCGGAGTTGATAAGTTGTTCCATAATTACATCTTAATTACAAAATCCTTTGGGTGATTTCTCCCTCGTACTGCCAATATGTCGTGATTTTCGATTGATTTTCCTATCTAAGGCTTATACAGTGCTTTTATGACCTGTCACGTCGATCGTCCAACTATTTGCTCCATGCCTGACTGCAGGTAATGGTCTTTTTGTACCAACCTACACAGTGGTTCTTTATCCTTCCATATGTATACTGTGGAATCAGGTCTATCTATATCTTCTCTTTGAACTTAGTGCAGTGTTATCCTCGTCTGAGATGATCATCTTAGCTGCGCAAGTTTTGATACCTTGGGATTTCACACACTCTTTTTCCTTCTCCTATCACTACCTTTTCATTGTTTTTATTTCCTTTTTTCTACTTTTTATTTGGTTTTTCTTGTTTTTCTTGCTACTATGGTACACTTACTATAATACAAGGGTTTTGTGCAACACAAGTTACTGCGCAAGCGATCAGTTGTCTCTATAGAGTTTTAGCCAACTTCCATTTACCATTCCTTCTGAGATTTTTCCATCTAAGGTTTCCAACCATGTAGCACTAGTCTAAGTTATCTACCATATCACATACATACCTAACTAGTGTTGTGAAACTTCCCTGGGTGCTGCAGATTCTTACTGTCATAGACTAATACCAAATCTTCGACTTGAAATTTCTTGGACTTAATCTGTCGATCATGCCAGGATTTCTCTTTGGCTTTCTGCACCTATTGATGAAATTCTGCAATAAAATGATCCTCCTCAAGCTGATATGACTGCGCCAATCTATCCTCTATGGCACCTGCATCAGAGAGCTTAGTGATTATTACAATGCACATTTTAGGTAGAATGAACTCCATTGGCATCATTGCTTCTTTTCCATAGACCAACCAGAAGGGTTGGTTCCCTGTCAGCTTATTACTTGTAGTTTTTTATGCCCATAGTACCACAAGGATGCATAAGTCCCAATCATCTCTTCCAGCATTGCATTTTTTTGACAAAGCATTCTCTAAAATATTATTAAAAGCTTCCATTGTGCCATTAGCCTAAGGGTGATATGGTGTGTTTTTCTGATGATGAACCTAAAATTCCTTAGTTAATGTGGCAATGGTTATGTTCAGAAAGTGCGTACATTGATCACTAAGTAAGATGCGCAGACATCCAAACATGGTGATTACATTCTTGAATAGAAACTGCACAACAGTCTTTACAGTGCAACCAATAACTAGTTTTGCTTCCACCCACCTGGTTAAGTACTCTGTTGCAGTAATGATATATCATTATCCTAATCTCCTGGCTTGTGGGTTGATCGGACCTACAAATTCAAATTGATCTCCTTCGCGTCTTTGTGTAGTGTAGGCCACCAAATCCCTACGCATAAAATCTTTTGTGTTGTTGCTTTGTCTACGTAATGTCCTCCAAAAATCCCATTGTGCGCTTTCTCTAGTATAGTCGACCTTTCGTGTTCTAGTACACAACGCCTTAAGATTCCATCTTCCCCTAACTTATACAAGTTTCATGCAATCAACTGATAGTTTTTTGCTTTCACTGCCAATTGTTTCTTCTGCGCAATTTTCATGTCAGAGGGAGCCACACCTGTATTTAGAAACCCCATAATGTTCGTGAAGTAATCATCCACCATCCTTGTTGCAAATAACTATGCATCTGGGAAATTATCATCTAAATTTCTTGCATCCTCTCCTGCTAAGATACGTGAGAGATTATATGGTCATGTATTTAGCTTCCCGGGTTTTACTATGACCTCAAAGTCATACTCCTGAAATAGTAACATCCATCTGCATATTCTTTCTCCTACGATAGGCTTATTGACTAAGTAATTTAATGTAGAATGGTATGTATACATCTTGAAGTGAGACCCTAGTAAGTAATGCTTGAATTTATAGAGCGCATACACCATGGCCAATCCTTCTCGTTTAGTAGTGGTATAATTTTTTTTCAGATATAGACAACTTCCTACTGGCAAATGAAATCGGATGATCGATGACTCTATCTCCTGGTTGTGATAGTACTTTGCCCAATTCTATGGATGATGAGTCTACATGTACATGGAACTCCTTATTCCAATCTGGAAAGACTAAAATGGGTGCAGTGACCAGTCTTTGTTTCAGTGTGTCCAACCCCTTTTGACAGTCCTATTTCATTGGAACTTGACTTCTTTCTTCAATAACTTATCCATGGGTGTTGTAATTTGTGCATACCCTTTGATAAACTTCTTGTAATAATCAGTATAACCCAAAGTTTCCCTCAGTTGTCTGACTGATGTCGGAGGTTCCAACTTCAAAATTACTATGATATTGGCTTGGTCAACCAACAATCCTTGTTTGCATACTACATGTCTTAGTAGAATTCCAAATGGTGTGAAAAAGATACATTTATTCAAGTTTAGGGAAATCTGACATTGTTTGCATCGATCTAAAATGAGTCGAAGAACTTCTATATGATCTTGCATTAGACTGAATACCATCCAATCATCTAAGTACACTTCCAAGAATTTATGGATGAACTCCTTGAATGCGGCCACTACTACTCTAGAAAACACTACAAGGGCATTCTTCAATCCAAAGGGAATCACTGTGTACTGACAATTTCCCCACTCTGTCGCAAATGTGGTTTTATGTCTGTCCTCCTACGCAATTTTTATCTGACGGTACCCAGAGAATCCATCGGTGAACGAATACATTTCTTGACCTCCTACGTTCTCTAGTACTTCATTAGTGAATGGTGTTGGGAATAGGTCATGTAAGCATGCGTTATTCATCTTCCTTAGATCCACGCAGATCCTAATCCCTCTAGTATTCTTGTATTGCACCACCATTAGGCTAATCCATTCGGATTCTTCGACTAGTTCAATGATTCCTGCAGTGAGCATTATGTCTATTTCATCCTTAACCTTCTCCTTATACCTAGGGTTCAACATGTAAGGTCTCTGTCCTATTAGCTTATCTCCAAGTTTTAGTGGAATCTTCATCTCACCTAAGTCACCTACTATCCCTTTCATCTATAATAATTTAGTTAGAAATAAATCTTGATATTCCTGTCATAATTCTACCACCTTATCAATTGTCTCATCATTCCAATAATATCTTATCTTTGCAAACTTAGGATTCTTTGTAGTCCTAATGTTGACCTTCTTTTTCTTTATAGGTTGTGTGTATGCAGTGGAGAAAATCTCTAGCCCTTTGATTGCACGTGTTCCTTCTGTCTATGGTACTTGTACATTCTCGGGATCCTCTTCATCGTATTCCTCCTCTATGACATTATAGAATTCCAATAGTTTCTGGACCATCATCTTGGCTTTGTGCGCACTATATGCAAGTATCGCTTCTATCATCTCTACCATCAAGAAGATATGTGTTCAAATGGCCTGTAGTATTGTATGTATGGAGGGATATTGATGTTCAAATGTGAACATTATTTCAAATCTCTGGACCAATCCTTCCCATGTTGTTGTCTCCCTGTGCATCTCCAATTCTAAATACCAATTCTTCATAATCGTGTCCAACATGTGTATGAATCGATGTGTCCACTCTGTTTTTTATACTAAGCACCATAAAGCCCTACATCTTTCCACGTCACCTGCCGAGTCGCTCTCTCTTGTGTATTTATATGCACTTTCTTCTACTTCATGCCCAAAGTGTATCTGCATGAGTCTATTGCACTATGCCCATTACTTTATTATCTTTTTGTGCACGGCCCACCATCTGGCTGGATACGTCTTTAAGACGACATCNAATAACTCCATTCTGCGAAGTATAGCATCATTCATAAACGCACATAGACAAGTAAAGAACACAAGACACAATATCCTCTCTAAACTCTTTCTTTATTCATCTTCTTCCTTACTAACTGTTACATTCATGATATTTTAATAATATGATTATCTTCTACGCACACTAATCTCCCAATCTCGTTACATATTTATACCCAAAATCTAGGGCTTAAACCCCTATTATCCCAAAATAGCTTATTACAATGCATGGCATGGCTAGATTTAGTTAACTGGATGTTTGCCTTCTTCTACTTCTCGTTCTTTGTACATCTTTTTTGTTGTTCTTCTATTTCTAGAAAGTCACATTATCATCCTTTCGCTTCCTTATCTCACTCACGTTATTTATCCTTCTGACCGTGTGTTGTCTCTGTATTGTGCGCTATCCGTCCTTCTACGCCATTTTTATCTTCCACACATTTTATTCCTTCTGTGTGATTTCTTCATACTTAAGTTTTTCTCCAAAATTACATCTAAAACTGCTTGTCCAATAGGTCCCCAACACTCACTTGTGGCTCGTTCCGAGCCACTCAATCATGTTTCCTGTTCTTCCACTCTGCAATGAACTGTTGTGTGGCAACCTTAACTGTTGCAACCTCTATAACTACTCCAGTTACCTTTTGAACTGTTGCTTGGGTCATATGTTCCATGCCTGTGACTGCTAGTCAGGCTTATTCCTTCGGGTCCTTATGCTTCTTTGCAATATGCCTTAGAGGATCATCCTTTTCCCTCTTGAAGTCTTCTTCCTTCCTAATGTCGGTCGAAGTTCGAACAACGACATTAGGGGCGTGTTGTCGAGGGAGGAAACATTGTTTCTTAGAGGAAAAATAATTGATAAGCCTCCTCTTCCTATAATCATCATCTCTGTCGATAATCTAATAAGGTTGCTTGAGGCTGACACCATCCTCCTTTCCGCCTACACCCCTTGGAAAATTCTTCAGGTTCAATTTGGGCATCGTATACGAGGCCAATTACCGAGAAACCTCTCTTTTAGTGGGATCCTGATCTGTTTCTTTCTCTTTTACTTTCATGAAGTGTTCATAACCCCCGAACCTAATATTGACTTCGGTCTGGTCTTCGTGCAACTTTATGTAGGAAACGATGTGAGTCCCTACATTTGTTATGCACTCATCACATGAGTATTGGTCCCTAGATAGCTCTGGAACTACTTGTTCATCGATAACGTCCCGGTCCATAAACTTCAGGTTGGTAGGCTTTCCCAACATATCTCCTTCCCTACTTAGCCTCGAGGGGACTAGTGGTATTATTTTTTAATATTTCCCCATTTGTCTAGAGTGATCGCTTCCTTAATTGTTACCGTGTGTGTTCTCTGCTCGCTGTATCTCAACTCTGTTCTCGCTGGGTCTCTCTTATTTTCTCATAGTGGTATGCAAGGATGAGTTACACTTAATGATATTCTTATGATTTTGTGCTTTTGTTCCGACCATACATGTCCCATTATGTTTTAACTAACTCATCCCATCCACCACCGGAGTTGATAAGTTGTTCCATAATTACATCTTAATTACAAAATCCTTTGGGTGATTTCTCCCTCGTACTGCCAATATGTCGTGATTTTCGATTGATTTTCCTATCTAAGGCTTATACAGTGCTTTTATGACCTGTCACGTCGATCGTCCAACTATTTGCTCCATGCCTGACTGCAGGTAATGGTCTTTTTGTACCAACCTACACAGTGGTTCTTTATCCTTCCATATGTATACTGTGGAATCAGGTCTATCTATATCTTCTCTTTGAACTTAGTGCAGTGTTATCCTCGTCTGAGATGATCATCTTAGCTGCGCAAGTTTTGATACCTTGGGATTTCACACACTCTTTTTCCTTCTCCTATCACTACCTTTTCATTGTTTTTATTTCCTTTTTTCTACTTTTTATTTGGTTTTTCTTGTTTTTCTTGCTACTATGGTACACTTACTATAATACAAGGGTTTTGTGCAACACAAGTTACTGCGCAAGCGATCAGTTGTCTCTATAGAGTTTTAGCCAACTTCCATTTACCATTCCTTCTGAGATTTTTCCATCTAAGGTTTCCAACCATGTAGCACTAGTCTAAGTTATCTACCATATCACATACATACCTAACTAGTGTTGTGAAACTTCCCTGGGTGCTGCAGATTCTTACTGTCATAGACTAATACCAAATCTTCGACTTGAAATTTCTTGGACTTAATCTGTCGATCATGCCAGGATTTCTCTTTGGCTTTCTGCACCTATTGATGAAATTCTGCAATAAAATGATCCTCCTCAAGCTGATATGACTGCGCCAATCTATCCTCTATGGCACCTGCATCAGAGAGCTTAGTGATTATTACAATGCACATTTTAGGTAGAATGAACTCCATTGGCATCATTGCTTCTTTTCCATAGACCAACCAGAAGGGTTGGTTCCCTGTCAGCTTATTACTTGTAGTTTTTTATGCCCATAGTACCACAAGGATGCATAAGTCCCAATCATCTCTTCCAGCATTGCATTTTTTTGACAAAGCATTCTCTAAAATATTATTAAAAGCTTCCATTGTGCCATTAGCCTAAGGGTGATATGGTGTGTTTTTCTGATGATGAACCTAAAATTCCTTAGTTAATGTGGCAATGGTTATGTTCAGAAAGTGCGTACATTGATCACTAAGTAAGATGCGCAGACATCCAAACATGGTGATTACATTCTTGAATAGAAACTGCACAACAGTCTTTACAGTGCAACCAATAACTAGTTTTGCTTCCACCCACCTGGTTAAGTACTCTGTTGCAGTAATGATATATCATTATCCTGATCTCCTGGCTTGTGGGTTGATCGGACCTACAAAGTCAATGGCCCACTTATTGAATGTTTGCAACATAACATGTGGATTTAGTGGCATTTCATCACGCCGATATGGTTTACCCACTCTTTGACATATGTCGCAGGACTAACAATACTCCTTCGCGTCTTTGTGTAGTGTAGGCCACCAAATCCCTACGCATAAAATCTTTTGTGTTGTTGCTTTGTCTACGTAATGTCCTCCAAAAATCCCATTGTGTGCTTTCTCTAGTATAGTCGACCTTTCGTGTTCTAGTACACAACGCCTTAAGATTCCATCTTCCCCTAACTTATACAAGTTTCATGCAATCAACTGATAGTTTTTTTGCTTTCACTGCCAATTGTTTCTTCTGCGCAATTTTCATGTCAGAGGGAGCCACACCTGTATTTAGAAACCCCATAATGTTCATGAAGTAATCATCCACCATCCTTGTTGCAAATAACTATGCATCTGGGAAATTATCATCTAAATTTCCTGCATCCTCTCCTGCTAAGATACGTGAGAGATTATATGGTCCTGTATTTAGCTTCCCGGGTTTTACTATGACCTCAAAGTTATACTCCTGAAATAGTAACATCCATCTGCATATTCTTTCTCCTACGATAGGCTTATTGACTAAGTAATTTAATGTAGAATGGTATGTATACATCTTGAAGTGAGACCCTAGTAAGTAATGCTTGAATTTATAGAGCGCATACACCATGGCCAATCCTTCTCGTTTAGTAGTGGTATAATTTTTTTTCAGATATAGACAACTTCCTACTGGCAAATGAAATCGGATGATCGATGACTCTATCTCCTGGTTGTGATAGTACTTTGCCCAATTCTATGGATGATGAGTCTACATGTACATGGAACTCCTTATTCCAATCTGGAAAGACTAAAATGGGTGCAGTGACCAGTCTTTGTTTCAGTGTGTCCAACCCCTTTTGACAGTCCTATTTCATTGGAACTTGACTTCTTTCTTCAATAACTTATCCATGGGTGTTGTAATTTGTGCATACCCTTTGATAAACTTCTTGTAATAATCAGTATAACCCAAAGTTTCCCTCAGTTGTCTGACTGATGTCGGAGGTTCCAACTTCAAAATTACTATGATATTGGCTTGGTCAACCAACAATCCTTGTTTGCATACTACATGTCTTAGTAGAATTCCAAATGGTGTGAAAAAGATACATTTATTCAAGTTTAGGGAAATCTGACATTGTTTGCATCGATCTAAAATGAGTCGAAGAACTTCTATATGATCTTGCATTAGACTGAATACCATCCAATCATCTAAGTACACTTCCAAGAATTTATGGATGAACTCCTTGAATGCGGCCACTACTACTCTAGAAAACACTACAAGGGCATTCTTCAATCCAAAGGGAATCACTGTGTACTGACAATTTCCCCACTCTGTCGCAAATGTGGTTTTATGTCTGTCCTCCTACGCAATTTTTATCTGACGGTACCCAGAGAATCCATCGGTGAACGAATACATTTCTTGACCTCCTACGTTCTCTAGTACTTCATTAGTGAATGGTGTTGGGAATAGGTCATGTAAGCATGCGTTATTCATCTTCCTTAGATCCACGCAGATCCTAATCCCTCTAGTATTCTTGTATTGCACCACCATTAGGCTAATCCATTCGGATTCTTCGACTAGTTCAATGATTCCTGCAGTGAGCATTATGTCTATTTCATCCTTAACCTTCTCCTTATACCTAGGGTTCAACATGTAAGGTCTCTGTCCTATTAGCTTATCTCCAAGTTTTAGTGGAATCTTCATCTCACCTAAGTCACCTACTATCCCTTTCATCTATAATAATTTAGTTAGAAATAAATCTTGATATTCCTGTCATAATTCTACCACCTTATCAATTGTCTCATCATTCCAATAATATCTTATCTTTGCAAACTTAGGATTCTTTGTAGTCCTAATGTTGACCTTCTTTTTCTTTATAGGTTGTGTGTATGCAGTGGAGAAAATCTCTAGCCCTTTGATTGCACGTGTTCCTTCTGTCTATGGTACTTGTACATTCTCGGGATCCTCTTCATCGTATTCCTCCTCTATGACATTATAGAATTCCAATAGTTTCTGGACCATCATCTTGGCTTTGTGCGCACTATATGCAAGTATCGCTTCTATCATCTCTACCATCAAGAAGATATGTGTTCAAATGGCCTGTAGTATTGTATGTATGGAGGGATATTGATGTTCAAATGTGAACATTATTTCAAATCTCTGGACCAATCCTTCCCATGTTGTTGTCTCCCTGTGCATCTCCAATTCTAAATACCAATTCTTCATAATCGTGTCCAACATGTGTATGAATCGATGTGTCCACTCTGTTTTTTATACTAAGCACCATAAAGCCCTACATCTTTCCACGTCACCTGCCGAGTCGCTCTCTCTTGTGTATTTATATGCACTTTCTTCTACTTCATGCCCAAAGTGTATCTGCATGAGTCTATTGCACTATGCCCATTACTTTATTATCTTTTTGTGCACGGCCCACCATCTGGCTGGATACGTCTTTAAGACGACATCTAGTGCCAAACTCCTCTATTATTCAGGTACTTGTAACTCAAATACTTGTATAAACATACCAGTCTCAATTATTCCATCATACCTGGGTGGGTTACATAGATCTATGTCAATACAGCGCAAGGATTGATGTATATGTACACACCGTCTAGTTGACACTTCATGCATCCTCTACTGCCAATTCTCTAGACCAGCTTCTGAATCTAATGTGCATGAACTGATACTTATCCAACTTAGCACGCCATCTGATGTCAAATTGACATAATCCTCCATCCACGCAATCAGATTATACAATTTTTCCATATCATTTCCTCTTGTTGACTCTGTGTATCTCTTCCCTTCTAATGGGTCCAAAGGTGCAGTCACTTTTAGATCCCCAACCTCGAAGATCATCTCCCTCCTTTTCAAGTTAATAATTGCTTGATTATCGACCACCCATTCCAATCCCATTAAGGCTAGATATGGTTGACTATCATCTACTATCTCAATAAATTCAAAGTCTGGCATGTTGCGCACTCCATCTATGTTCAGAAGTACTTTTGTTAGTCACCCAATCGGGACTATCTTGTGTTGATTCGTGAGCCTTAACTGAACAGGGGACCATATTAGTTCAGGTTCTCCCATCATCTCCCATGTCTACTTAGGTAGTACATTCACAGTCGATCCTAAATCCATAATAACATTATCCACGTTATACTCCCCAATCTACGCTTTGAACCTGAATTCTTCGTTGGTGTGCTTCCTATGCAGTACCTGGTTTACCATTCTCTGCATAACAAGGGTTTCTCATCCTTTTGTGCATTGATCAATCATGTCATATAAAGTACCTAGCATGGTTATATCTTTCATTAGTTCGACAAAACTCTTAATAATTCCATTAGTGTACTTACCCTCACCATTGGCTTCTCTCGCACTGCTTGATCTTCTATCTGAGGTAGTGTTGATGTTTATGCTTCCTTAGGCAGTCCAAGTATCTATTTCCTAGATTTTGGATACGTCTCTTTCTCCTGTTGTGGATCGAATGGTGGTATAGGACCTATTGACTTCCTCACCCACTGCTCGGGTTGCTTCCCTTTGTCAGTCCCTCTTCGAGCACCTCTGTGCATAACAACAGCCATTGTTGTTCCTTCATTGCGTCTTTCAACTGATATTATCTTTGCATTCTGATTTCGATGTTGATTCAGGTTTAAGTTTCCTTTGACCTGCCATTTTACAACTAGTTGGGGACAGTATTTTGTTGTGTGATTCAATGCTCTACAATCTATGCACGTGGTACACGGGTTCTGGTAATCTCAAGCCAAGTGTCCTGGTTGATTATAGTTACAACAGATAATAAACCCTCATCCTCCTCTATCAAAATTCCCGCTACCTTGGCCTCTGCCAAAATTTGTTTTTTTCCCATGATTAAAACCTCATTGAGTGTTATACCATGCGCCATTCCCATCTATGTCGGTATTGTCTTCCTTGATCTTGTACATATCTGATGTGTGCTCCCTCAGTAGGTCAAACGCGCGACAATCCTTCTCTTCATGCCCTACCGACATGAAAATTTTGAAAAATAAGTTCTTTGGAGTACTCTAATATTTCTGGAGTAATGGACACTCAGTGGGGTGATGACCCCATTTCTTATAGATCTGGCAGTATCCTCCTCCGAGTAGGGGATTCGACACTCCCACTGCCAAGTACTGCGCGAATATTGGGCATTCATCCTTGTGATGGTATTTTGTGCTACACTTTGTACACCAAATGTTTTCTCTTTTTTCCCTTCCCTTAGTAAGCTCAACCAGCTAAATTGTTAATGTGCCCAACTACGTCTGAACTTGTGTCATTCCCCAAGTGTCTCCTACCGGCGATGACTCTAGTTTCATCGCGATTTCTAAATCCTCGAGTTACGACGCAACCTTCATTGAATTAGTGTTCTATGAATGTCATCCAGAAGGATCTCGGTGGCCATGCACCTTTTCCAACTGGCTCAAAACATTTTTTTGGCAACTTACTATTTTTAGCAATTTTTCGAGTCCCAAACTTTAGAGGCAATTTTGAGGGCCTAAATGACATTTTTTCATGATCGGACACCTTGATGATACTCAAATGATATTATTGATCCCCCTAAATGAAGCTCCTCATCAATACCTTTCCAACTAGTTATTGTGCACCCTAAACGGAGATCATATGAAAAAGTTATGACCTCGGCAAGTTGATGTACTAACTTACCCCAACGGGGCCCACATGACTTTTGGCGCTTCATCTCCTGGGGTTATATTTTTGGATTTCTAGGGTTTTGGAATTCATGTTTATTGTAAAAATTCCTTTGGAGCCTCATTATACTCATCTTCTTGTGAATGAGCATAGTCGTCACATTTCTTCTAAGAGATAAGTTGCCATCATTCTAGCAAGCTTGTTTTCAGTCTGCATTTTACAGTTTTCATCATATTTCTTATTTAATAGAAGTCAAGTTTTACTGTATCTCTAATATTGTTCACTGTGTCTCTATGTTAATATTATAAATATGTGGTTTCATTTCATTCCCCTCATAAATCTGGATCAGTGGTATCAGAGCAGTCTGCTCCTTGTCGGTTTTTTTAATGGATGTCCCCGACACGGTCAAGGTATAGAGAGTTGGGTCTTGAGCTTGTTTCTCTTGAGGGAAACCACTCTCGCACACCCAAGAAACCATACATGGCAGGCAAAAATAAAGACGATGGGATAGGAGATCCTTTCAAAATCTTGCTCGAGGAATCCCTTCAGCGACAAAGGAATGAGATGATGGACAACTTTGCACAAATCCTTCGACGGTTGCCGACAAGCGACTCATCCACCTCAAGTGGAGGCGTTGCCCCCTTCAAGGTACAAATAAATTTTTATATTCCTATATTTTAAGGTAAAATAGATGCGGATGTCCTAGATAAATGGTTAAACCTTCTAGAAGGGTATTTTTCTGTCCATAACTTTTCCGATAGAGAAAAGATTACATTTCCGCTCCTCAAGGTTGTCGCCCATGTCAAATATTGGTTGGAGACTTTCTGTGAACAAAAGGAAATAGAGGGATCCACATTATTTGTAGTTTCACCCACTTGGGGTTCATTCATGGATGTTAGTAAGGAACAATACTACCCTGTTGGAAGTTATGACAAGTTGTATACAAGATAAAACACATTGCGGTAGGAAAGAGACCAAACAGTTTCAGAGTTCACCAATGTCTTCCATACCTTGCGTACCAATTTGGGTATCAAATATTCTGAGCGACNCCTCTTGTTGACTCTGTGTATCTCTTCCCTTCTAATGGGTCCAAAGGTGCAGTCACTTTTAGATCCCCAACCTCGAAGATCATCTCCCTCCTTTTCAAGTTAATAATTGCTTGATCATCGACCACCCATTCCAATCCCATTAAGGCTAGATATGGTTGACTATCATCTACTATATCAATAAATTCAAAGTCTGGCATGTTGCGCACTCCATCTATGTTCACAAGTACTCTTGTTAGTCACCCAATCGAGACTATCTTGTGTTGATTCGTGAACCTTAACTGAACAGGGGACCATATTAGTTCGGGTTCTCCCATCATCTCCCATGTCTACTTAGGTAGTACATTCACAGTTGATCCTAAATCCATAATAACATTATCCACATTATACTCCCCAATCTACGCTTTGAACCTGAATTCTTCGTTGGTGTGCTTCCTGTGCAGTACCTGGTTTACCATTCTCTGCATAACAAGGGTTTCTCATCCTTTTGTGCATTGATCAATCATGTCATATAAAGTACCTAGCATGGTTATATCTTTCATTAGTTCGACACAACTATTAATAATTCCATTAGTGTACTTACCCTCACCATTGGCTTCTCTGGCACTGCTTGATCTTCTATCTGAGGTAGTGTTGATGTTGATGCTTCCTTAGGCAGTCCAAGTATCTATTTCCTAGATTTTGGATACGTCTCTTTCTCCTGTTGTGGATCGAATGGTGGTATAGGACTTATTCACTTCCTCACCCACTGCTCGGGTTGCTTCCCTTTGTCAGTCCCTCTTCGAGCACCTCTGTGCATAACAACAGCCATTGTTGTTCCTTCATTGCGTCTTTCAACTGATATTATCTTTGCATTCTGATTTCGATGTTGATTCAGGTTTAAGTTTCCTTTGACCTGCCATTTTACAACTAGTTGGGGACAGTATTTTGTTGTGTGATTCAATGCTCTACAATCTATGCACGTGGTACACGGGTTCTGGTAATCTCAAGCCAAGTGTCCTGGTTGATTATAGTTACAACAGATAATAAACCCTCATCCTCCTCTATCAAAATTCCCGCTACCTTGGCCTCTGCCAAAATTTGTTTTTTTCCCATGATTAAAACCTCATTGAGTGTTATACCATGCGCCATTCCCATCTATGTCGGTATTGTCTTCCTTGATCTTGTACATATCTGATGTGTGCTCCCTCAGTAGGTCAAACGCGCGACAATCCTTCTCTTCATGCCCTACCGACATGAAAATTTTGAAAAATAAGTTCTTTGGAGTACTCTAATATTTCTGGAGTAATGGACACTCAGTGGGGTGATGACCCCATTTCTTATAGATCTGGCAGTATCCTCCTCCGAGTAGGGGATTCGACACTCCCACTGCCAAGTACTGCGCGAATATTGGGCATTCATCCTTGTGATGGTATTTTGTGCTACACTTTGTACACCAAATGTTTTCTCTTTTTTCCCTTCCCTTAGTAAGCTCAACCAGCTAAATTGTTAATGTGCCCAACTACGTCTGAACTTGTGTCATTCCCCAAGTGTCTCCTACCGGCGATGACTCTAGTTTCATCGCGATTTCTAAATCCTCGAGTTACGACGCAACCTTCATTGAATTAGTGTTCTATGAATGTCATCCAGAAGGATCTCGGTGGCCATGCACCTTTTCCAACTGGCTCAAAACATTTTTTTGGCAACTTACTATTTTTAGCAATTTTTCGAGTCCCAAACTTTAGAGGCAATTTTGAGGGCCTAAATGACATTTTTTCATGATCGGACACCTTGATGATACTCAAATGATATTATTGATCCCCCTAAATGAAGCTCCTCATCAATACCTTTCCAACTAGTTATTGTGCACCCTAAACGGAGATCATATGAAAAAGTTATGACCTCGGCAAGTTGATGTACTAACTTACCCCAACGGGGCCCACATGACTTTTGGCGCTTCATCTCCTGGGGTTATATTTTTGGATTTCTAGGGTTTTGGAATTCATGTTTATTGTAAAAATTCCTTTGGAGCCTCATTATACTCATCTTCTTGTGAATGAGCATAGTCGTCACATTTCTTCTAAGAGATAAGTTGCCATCATTCTAGCAAGCTTGTTTTCAGTCTGCATTTTACAGTTTTCATCATATTTCTTATTTAATAGAAGTCAAGTTTTACTGTATCTCTAATATTGTTCACTGTGTCTCTATGTTAATATTATAAATATGTGGTTTCATTTCATTCCCCTCATAAATCTGGATCAGTGGTATCAGAGCAGTCTGCTCCTTGTCGGTTTTTTTAATGGATGTCCCCGACACGGTCAAGGTATAGAGAGTTGGGTCTTGAGCTTGTTTCTCTTGAGGGAAACCACTCTCGCACACCCAAGAAACCATACATGGCAGGCAAAAATAAAGACGATGGGATAGGAGATCCTTTCAAAATCTTGCTCGAGGAATCCCTTCAGCGACAAAGGAATGAGATGATGGACAACTTTGCACAAATCCTTCGACGGTTGCCGACAAGCGACTCATCCACCTCAAGTGGAGGCGTTGCCCCCTTCAAGGTACAAATAAATTTTTATATTCCTATATTTTAAGGTAAAATAGATGCGGATGTCCTAGATAAATGGTTAAACCTTCTAGAAGGGTATTTTTCTGTCCATAACTTTTCCGATAGAGAAAAGATTACATTTCCGCTCCTCAAGGTTGTCGCCCATGTCAAATATTGGTTGGAGACTTTCTGTGAACAAAAGGAAATAGAGGGATCCACATTATTTGTAGTTTCACCCACTTGGGGTTCATTCATGGATGTTAGTAAGGAACAATACTACCCTGTTGGAAGTTATGACAAGTTGTATACAAGATAAAACACATTGCGGTAGGAAAGAGACCAAACAGTTTCAGAGTTCACCAATGTCTTCCATACCTTGCGTACCAATTTGGGTATCAAATATTCTGAGCGACATCTGGTACTCAAGTATCGCGATAGTTTGCATATATACATCCATACATCAATGTATTTTTTGGACATATCATCCTTGGGTGCAGCCTATCAATATGTCATCAAAATTGAGCAGAAGCTTAAACAAAAGACCTGGAAGTTTGGGTCTGGGAACCCCTCACAACAGAAGTAGGGAAAGGTCAGCCCCAACCCATAGAACAAAGAACAAAGAAAAGATGGGAAACCTCAGGAAAACTAGTCCAAGCCACAATCAAAGAAGGACAATGGGAAGACAAAGAGAGATACTGGGAAGTGGTGCAACTTCCATAAGATCCCCTGGCATAACACTGTTGGTTTTTTCTCAAAGAAATGATTGGTGGTTGAGATAAAATCCTCTGAATCAGATGTGGGTTGTGACTATGAGTCAAAACTAGAAAAGGACAGACGGATCATTGATGTGGAATCCAGTGCCACCATTACTACCACCAAGATCCATCCCGATGAACCTGATGAGCTAGAGGAAGGAGAGCACCTCTTTCATTCACAGATGTGGGTGAAAGACACTCTGTTTCACTTCATCGTTGATAGCGGTAGCCAGAATAAAATCATCTCAGCAGAGGTCATCAAGAATCTAGCCCTGCCGAAAAAGATGCACCTGCATCCCTACACCATCGAATGGCTCCATCAAGGAAGTGATCTTCGTGTCAACCAACAGTGTCGCATGTCATACGGCATCAAGTCATTCAAATATGAGGTATTGTGTGATGTTTCTCCCCTTGAAGTTTGTGTTGTTCTTTTGGGCCAACCTTATTTATGGAAACATCATGTTGTATATGAGTCTAGGCCTCGTAGTTTTATTATTACTTTGAATAGGAAATTGTACAGGATACCCGAGGTAGTCCCACCTAGGGATATTTCGTTGATCTCTACCAAGCAATGTAGGAAGGTCATTTATCAGACAGAAAAGTTTATATTCTTCATGATTCGCTCTCAGAGTGAGAAAAAATTTGTAGCCACATACATGGCCTCTGCAACTGACCTCTCCACGCAATAGAAGCAAGTGTATAAGGTCATGGAAGAATACAAAGACATCTTCTCATCACCTATTGGGGTACCTTTGCACTGTCAAGTCAAGAATCCCATCGATCTAACCCTCGATACACCACTACCCAATGGTCCAAAATATAATCGCTCTCTGCTAGAAAATGAGGAGATCAAAAGTTAGATACAAGAAATGCTCCACAAAGGGGCACATCCAGCCCAGATCATCACCTCGTGGAAGCCCAATCATGTTGGTGCAGAAATAAGATGAGACCTAGTGACTCTGCATTAATTACTGGTGTTACACATCAACATTACTCACTTTGATAAGGATCGCAAGTGTCGCATGTTGCTCACAAGTGTCGCAAGTTTCGTATGTTTCTCACAAGTGTCGCAAGTGTCAATCAAAGCATACTGCCATGAGGACGACACTAAGAAGACACTTAAAATGCCTCAAACACTTGATTTGAAGGAAGAGGAATGGCTAACTGAAGTTAAGAACCTCTTGCCACCTGAAAGAAGCATTCAATCTAAGGTTT
>JZKD02S0385743.1:0-18419 GCA_000966675.3 Picea glauca
AGGGGTTCATGTTTTGTGGGTTGTTTTTTGGTTTATTGTTATTATTTATTATTTATGTGATTTTTAGTAAATTTAAATGGAGGGGTTTAGAGGATTGAAAAATGAGGAATATTAGGGTAGATCCATTTTAAGTCTAGATTTTTTTAAGTATTTACAGATATCAAATTTTTTAAGGTGTAAATAATTTTGTGTCAAGTATTAATTATTTTATATTAAATGATAATAAAAAAATTACATCTTAATAAATTTGATCCATCTTTGTACTTGATAGATTCAGGTTTAAGATGGATGTTGTAATGTACATATGTATGTAGGTGGGCTCTACTCTCCGTGCATTGAAGTATTTTTATTTTTTTAAGCTTTTGTTGTTAAAAAATAAAGGAAGACTTACACTAAGTTTATAACAAAAGGTTAAATTATGATTGTGGGTAGTATTTATTTTCATGTATGGTATTAAGATTAGATGTTATTAGAAACTATATGACTTCATTGGAAGTGGTTTTAGCAATGACCACAAAGGATATTGGTTTACTTGCAAATACTATTTAGGTTGAAACCACCTTTTGGTTTTGGAGTAAGACCTAAAACTACTTTTGATTGGCTAAGAGCTTGTCTTCCTCAAATGTAAGGAAACAGGGTAATGACCTAAAACCCAGAGGCATCTGGTAGGAGTGAAATTATGCCCCCTTATAGATGTAACACACCCACGGTGGGGCGTAAAAAAAAGTTTTTTTTTTAATGGATAGATTCTCCATCCAGGATTTCTAATTTGGAAAGTCCAAGACTCAGCCCGACCCTCCGGTCAAGATTATTTGGTTCTCTAAGTCAAACGAGACTTTGAGACCTTGATAGTCTCACCTCTTAATCAAACACAGACCCTTTCGGCCTCTGGTGCAGGTCTTATGATACCCGCAACCTTCTCCTTCATGCTTCAGCGAAGTCTCGGCGTTGGCATTAGCCCCTTTTCTCTTGGCGACCATTGCATATGATCGCGGGTTACGACCGAACGTCAATTACGCAATTGCGGGTGCGACCAAGAGTGGTTTGGAACCAAACTGCTTTTCGCCCCACAATTCACCACAAGCCACCACGTGTCCTTTTGTCAATACTATGTTCTTAATTGTGGCCCGCCCTCAACTTTTTAAAGTTCAAACACCTTATGTCCCCGCAATGCGACGTGACCATTGATCTCACGATCTTAACGGTACTTCTGAACTAACGGCTCGGACCTGTCCCTTTTGAACCTGCAGATTAGATCTGACCCTTTCAAATCAACAGACATGATTTGTTTCGCGATTCTGGTTTCAGAGTTTTCAACTGTCAAATCTTTACTTTTCTTCATATGACAATCTTCCAAAATGGAAGATCTGCTAACACATGTCCCTTTAGATGTGCGGCTACGATCTTCTCTATGAGATCGGCCTTCGGGAGTTTCAATTCTCAAACTCTCGTTTATTCCAGAGTGATTTCTCCGAAATGGCATATCGTCTACCACGCGTCCTCCCAATCCAACGGTTATGCTTCTGCTTCGAGACTTTGGCCCTTTCAACCAAATCAACGGTCCTTCATCTCCCTTCTCGATCAACGATCGAGATCTCCTTCAGGTCTCCAAACTTCTGAGATCTCAAATCTCAGACTTCACTTCCCCTCGAAGTAAGCGGATTCCTGTCGCGTGTCCACTTGAATCAGACGGTTGAGGCTTTCTTCGGGTCTTTACTCGAAATCTACAGATTTGTGCCACCTATCCTCTTGATCTGATGGCTATGAATTACGTCGGGATTCTACCCGGAATCCACCGATCTACGCCATGTCTCTTCTGGGTCAGATGGTCCAGATTCACCCCGGACGATCCGATGCTTGAGATTTACTTCGGACGATTGAGATTTACTTCGGATGATCGGACGGTTGAGATTTACTTTGGCTCTCCGGCTCTCCAGACTTCGAGAGTCTCAAATATCAACTGAAAACTCTCGAACAGATTTCTCTGGAGTCCACGATCCGTCACCATGTGTCCCTCGGATCTGGCGGTCTAGATTCACTTCGGGTCTTCGGGGTTCAGGAATCTCAATTCTCAACTGAAACCCCGGTGTGATTCACCCGGATCTCGCGATCTACTAACGCGTGTCCTCTCTAAATCAACAACCCTCGTCTCCTTCAGGACTTCGGTCTTCAAAGATCTCGGATCTCAGTTTTCCTCACTCTCTGTTTATCCCGGAATGGTTTTACCCTGAGTTTATGATCCGATGACATGTGTCCTTTCGCAGATCGATGGTTCCCGACTACTTCGATTGTTTAGACTTTGGCGATTTCAAACTCTTCTTCTTCGCGTTCTCCCGGAGTTCACGATTTGTCACCACACGCCCTTCTAGCGATCGACGACCATGATTTACTTCGGGATTTCGACATTCGGGAGTTTCTACCTTTCCACACTCGCCTTCTCCCGAAAGGCTTTCACCCGGAGTTCATGATCTATCGACGTGTGTCTCCCACGAATCGACGGCTACAGATCACTTCGGGGCTTCGCGCTTCGAGAATCTCAACGTGCTCACCAATGCAAACCTCTTGAGTGTCAGATATCCGGACACACATCCCCTACTATCAATGGTCGAGATGAACTCTGACACTCCGACCTTTGAGAGTTCTCGCTTCACACAATCCATTTTCCTCCGGAGCACTAAACCTCTGAAGCGAAGGATCTGGTGCCACGTGTCTCCTGGCACGAACGGCTAGGATGGACTTCGAGACTTTGGGAGGTTGACTCACTCCTCGATTGAAATCTCCCGGAGTTGGTCAGCGTCAGACTGATTACCTCATAGATCTAACGGTCCTGATGGCTCCCCGGCATCCTCAGATCTAAGGTCCAGATTAACTTCCGGACTTCAAGGATTTTTACTTCCCTTACGACGAACTTTCTCAATTCGCCGCACTTGCAAAGTCCGAAGGACTCAAGGGGTTGACTCCTGTACTCCTTCCCGTATCCAATGGTCACAACGAACCTTGGCTCTTCCGGAACAATTCTCGTTCGTTTGTCTTTCGAACAAAGGAACCTTCCCTTTCGATACTTCAAACTCGTTATTCTTCCTGAGCTTTGTTGGCTCTGAAAGGCTTAAGAGCTTTGCGCTCTTTCTCTTGAATGTAACGCTTAGAATAATTCTTTCGCGCACCCCTTACGCTAATTCCTTAATCTCTAGAACTTAAGTGGTTCTCGGTCTCTGCTTACAGAGAGCCTATGCATATGTGCACTATCTCTCTTAAGCTTTAGTAGACTCCTTCATCCAAGGGACTCAGAACGACTAGGAGGGTCGACATGCATACATGAAATTGTGCCCAAGGTAAACGAACTCACAGTTCGTGGCTCTAGCTTAAGCCACCACAGGGCGCAAGCATTTACGAGTATAAAACATGTCCAATCCATATAATTTCCTACTTACCTAATTACACAATCAAGCATACGCAAAAAGGGATATAGTATAAATCATTAAGCAAGCATATCCATCCCTGCAACATTCATAGAATATCCAACTTTAATTCACAGTACCATTTAAATACACAAGATATGCAATCACTTATCTATGACATGTGGTAGCCAACTAACTGATTGTGGGTGTTCATCCTTCCACCTGACCATAGGCTCAGAGGCATTCATTCTTAGCACTCTGGCCACCCCCGTGCCAAGCCATGATATCACCAGGGAACTCTCGCAGTTCTCAAGGATTCTTTCTATGTTTCAACTTCTGCTCGGGTACTATTCTCTGCAAACTTTCAGAGATTTTCTTCTTTGTTATGGCCTCAACGAGGTTTATCAGATGCTCACTCAACATCAAGCTTGCGACCTTCTCTTCATTATTCATTGGAGAGCTCTGCGCATTCTCCTTATCCATTTGTATATCTTTCTTCTAGGATGGTTCTCGATCCATCATGTTCCTTCTGTCATAAGGGAACTCCGATCAACTTGGCCTGTCATACCCAATGGTACTTTAGGCTGATATTCTGCAGTTTTGACCATGCTTCCATTCATGGGAGTGGTTGAAAATTCAACCATTGGTCCTTTCTTCATTAACTGATTTCTCTCCTTGGGATTCGAAGGAGGTTTAATATCCTCGTCAAGCGAATTTGGGGTTATTTGATATAATGGCCCTCCCTTATAGTTTTCACATTATTTCCTCTAGTGATATCATGGCCATTACTTTCAAGCCTTCGCCCCCACAGTCAGTTATTGGCAACTCAAACAATAATACATTTACACTGTCCATATGCCTTAGCATGGTAAATCCTATTTTATGATTAATTACATGCTGGGGGAAACAGGGGTGTTACAATAGACCACCAATGGGTTATTTTAGGTGGCGTGGTTTTCATTGATTAACAATGATAAGTGAACCCACATTCGCAAATACTAGCCAATGATAGTTGATCGTTGAGTTATGATAGGGTGATAGGTTTTGCCACCTTCAGAGTTTAAAAAAGAAAAAGAAATCACTTATCTTATAATTAATTAACCATTGTGTTAATAGAAGGTATCATGTATTGTCCATGTCTTAATTGACATAAGGATCATTATATATCGTGTTTTATTGAAAGTTGTTTTCTACAACCTAGTGTGAAGGAGATATGTAGTTCCATATTCAAAGTGGAGTTGACAAGTGACATATATCTATGAACAACAAAAAATTATTTCAATGTTGTTTTAAGTAAAATATTTCAATGTCATGTGGTGCAGGGGGGTTCTTTTTTTAGAAGAAGAAAAATTCATTATCCTGAAATATGCAATCCAACAAGGAATAGATAATCAAGTTGAATTTTACAAGGAATTGTCAAATTAAGGTGATGGGAGATCCCAAGTTGCTAATGGGCTAGGGAAATAACAAGTGCCAAATTGAGAATTTGAACCTTAATCCCATCATGAACAAGGTTTGAGAGGTGAAAATAAAGATTTTTGGAACAACTTTCTCGTGTATTTATAGAGAATTTAATATTCAAGATGATCACCTCTCTAAAGAAGCATTATCCTTACGGGAAGAGACCCTTGCAAAACAAGAGTTCAATGGAACCAAACTTGTTTCGAAATCTATGAGGTTTCTCTATTGATAGAATGAATAGGCAAGTATAGGACAAAGTCCTTAGTGTTGAAAGTCTAAGTAAGGGCCTGAAAAGGTTTCTTATTGTTTTTATGTAATGTATTAAAACTAAATGATAGGTCAAAAAGACCCCTGGACAGTCAAGCTTTTTTGGATCAAAAGTTTAAAAAATGTATATTTTGATTTCATCTCTTAAATATCAAATATAATGATTTTTTTTTGGGGGGGAGCGATGATTTCAATGTTAACTTTAAGTAAAACCAATATATAAGAGTTTAACAACATCCTCCTAAAATCAAAATAGGATGTGAACTACATCTTCACTTTGAAATATATATATATATATATATATATATATATATATATATATATATATATATATATATATATATATATATATATATATAATTTTTTTGAAGAAAAAGATATTTATATTCAAAAAGAGAATATACAAGCATCTCTCTGGAGTACTAATCAAGAGAGCTATCATACAATTAACAATAGGACCATCTATATTGATTATACATTCTTCCTGAAGGGAGATCTATACACCAACAATACATCAGACTGATTGGAGGATACATCAACAAAGCATATTACAAAAATTACAAGCTCTGCATTGTCAAACTGACTATTAGACTAAGAACTAGAATTGAAATTCCATGGACTCTTGTTCTACTCCATTATTATATTCATAAAAGGAAAAAGACCCATCCTCTAAGAGGAGAGCTTGTTTTGAGAGTGCATTCGCTTGATTTTTCATCTCCCTGTAGATGTGTGAGAATGAAGTCCATTCATATGACTGAAGGGAGGTTTGAATTTCCTAAATCAAATACTTCAGACGCACTACTACAACTTTTTTTGTTTTTATTGGCCATCGATGACAATCTTCGAGTTTCCCATCACTTGCATCTTCTTAACATGATGTTTGGTAGTGAAATATAGGAGAATCCACAAGGCTGGGAACTTAGCCTTCATATTAGATCATCTCCCTAGAGCATATCTCACATGAAAATAGTGGGATGAGTTGAGGTAAAGAACCACACCTATGTTGCATTTGGGAGGGAAGCCCTAGTTGTCTCCATCAAAGAACCGCCAGGGAATTTCAAATTCCAATTAAGCCATTACGGGCAACCTGGGAGATTTTAATTTATTTTCATTTTTATGCTCAAAGGATAATTTTTCAATAAGACGTGTCGACACCTCTGTTGGAATAAATTTATCTTGGAAAATATAAATATTCTAAGCCCACCTTACTCCATAAACCAGGTGACAAGGGACATAATTGAAACACGACATTGAAGCATCCATTAACCATTCTTAGACACATTCATCGAGCCTCGTCTTGGCCCATTGAGACTTTGGTTTAAATTTTTGGGTGATACAACTGCAAACTTCCTTAAGGTAAGAACAATGCACAAAAAGGTGGTTGGTCATGTGAGAGTCATCTTTGCAAAGCGAACACCTATTTGGGCCTATCCAACCTTGTTTAAGGCCATTTTCCCAGGTAAGCAACTTATTCTTTAATGTTAACCACAACAAGATCTTGGATTTCAAAGGCATGTGAATATTCCATACATGTTCCCACCATCAAACTTTATCCCCTTAAAACTAAAGTTCCAACTAAGTAGAATAGCCTAGTTTCGTCGAATAGTCACCTGTTAATGAATTTTTGGACCAAGTCAAGGAGTCTTCCTCGTCCCCTGAAAGCTTGAGGAAGTTTGTGCATAGTTTGATAACATACTCGTGCCATTATGTCGCCAACTCTCTATCTAAACCTAACTTAGCTTCAGACTTCCACCGCCTCCTTCCAACCTCTTGATGATTCTGTGACTAAGCATCTCAAAGGGAGTAAAAGCCTTGGCCATGAAGGGGTATCAGAAGGTTATCGAAAAGATAATATCCATCATTCACATCTATCCAGGTATCTTCGTCGAGCCAAACCTTCCTACCATTCTCCAAATTGTCCAATTGTCGACCAAGGGAAAAGCATCGACCAAAGATTTCCATACCAAGGAGTTGTCTTTAGTTGACTTCCTGGGCTAACAGAACCAATATTCAATAGAAACTCCTCCTAAGTACTTTGATCTCATGAACTTGCCCCACTGAGAGTCAATAAAAGTGAGCCTCCACAAATTAGTATCCACAAGAGATTGAAAGAAGAGATAAATGTTTTTGACTCCCTGTCGACCTAGAGGTTTTTTACTCCCTGCCTCCACACACACACGCACACACTTTTTTATCACTTTGTGTACATATACTTAATGGCTCATGCAGGAAATATGTTAGTGCATTGAACAAATACTACTTCCTCTCATAATTCCCAAGCAAGCTTTTGATTAGAATATATTAATCTCAAGGGAATATCCATATATTATTACCTTTATATAATATTGTTGCACATAAAGTATATGTACACAAAGTGATAAAGTGTACATATACTTAATGGCTCGTGTAATAAAGATGTTAGTGTATTGAACAAATACTACTTCCTCTCATAATTCCCAAGCCTCTTAGTAGAATACATTAATCTCAAAGGAATCTCCACATATTATTACGTTTATATTATATTATTGCACAAAAAGTTGGCTTTTTTGTGGAGAACATTTGTGGTTTGTTTTGATTCATCCATCAATATATTATTTATATAGTTTAAATAATATGTGTTTGACTAAGGTGGAGGTGACGAGTTGGAAAATGAAAAACTCATATTGTTATATATACAACATAAACACAATACAACTCATAGATTACACATTTTACAACAGTTATGGTGACATGTTGGAAAATGGAAAAACCCATTATTGATCAATGCATTGAGACAATATATGTAATGTAAGACATCATTGAGTTGTGTTCTTCCATTGACATCGGCATAAACCATTTACATAAACCCAAAGTAGTGGACAAAGAGAGTGTTCATGACAAGGATATGCTAGGATAGTGTGAATTGGCATCCAATCCTTGTAATTCTAAAAGAGCGTAGATAATATGCTTTTCTTTGTTAATATGAAAGCATGCCAAGACTAATTATTGATATTGATTTCATTTATATCATAACATCCATTTAATCATGGAATTTTGTTGACACAAATCTCATAATTGAAATATTTAAATGATTTTGAGGTTTGCATTAAAGATGTTTAGGGTTTCCACGGGTCAAAAGCAATCCAAGTACGAAGATCTTCTTGACTTTTCAAAACATAATCTAAGGGGATAGATACGAAGATCTTCTTGACTTTTTGTTAAGTTTATTGGCCCCAGTCCTTCCGTAGATTTTGTACAAGACCACAAGGGGCTCGAAGAAGCAAGGGAACTCCTATTAATCCCTAGAAAAAGCCTCATGTTGTGTATAAAACCCCTTATTAAGCCCTATAATTAAATTATTACATTTATAGTGTTATATTTGTATGTAGGCTAGAACCCTTCATTGTAACCTTTCAATATAATTGTACCCTTTGTTATCATCTTATATCATCTTATATAGTATTTTGAATTCGATATATTGTAAAAGGAGGTTTTCCCCTCGAATTGGACTGTATTCATTGACTTTTTATCAATTTTAAGGCATTGGATCACAACATTTGGTATTAGAGCATTGGTCATAGGATTTTGTTGTTTCAAGCAAGTCAACTTGGAATTTTCGCTATAACTTCTTTTATCAAACTATTAAAATAATCAAATTTGGATATTACTAAGGAAATGTATCAAAGTACCTCTGTTAAATATTTCAGGTTTCGGGTCATTATAATTTTGGAGATATATCATATCGAAGATATGGTTTTGACTCATCTAAAATTTAGTTTTAAACGAGTCCTCTTGGTATTTTCGTTATAATTTTTTCTTTGGGAGGTTTCAGATAATGAAATTTTGTGGAGACCGAGGAGACATCTCCTAGTATAGGTGGTCAAATTTTCAAATTATGGTTCACTACACTTTCGGATATATAATCCATGGAATACAAGGCTTGTGATTGATCATGAAATCCACTTTAAAAAGTTGGATCGGCATTTTCATTGTAACTTTTTTTCTGTGATTTTTTCGGCTATAAAATTTTCAAAATCCTGAGGAGACATAGTGAATTACATGTGACAAATTTTTCATATTTTGAGTCATTAAAATGTGTGAGATAAATATCTTGGAAGTTGGGGTTGTTTACTAATCCTTAAAGTAGTCTTAAACAATACATTTTGGTATTTTTGCTATAACATTTTGTCAATGAAGGTTCAAACTATGAAATTTTCAATAGTTTAAGAAGTCATATCAAAATACTACAGGCCAAAATTTCAGATTTAGAAGGGTTCAAGGTTCAGAGATATATTAGGACAAAGGTCAGTCATACTCTAAATTAAGGGTTTGAAACGTACGTAACTTACAAGTGGCATAATTTTTTATTTGAAGATCTATTTTNTATATCGTGTTTTATTGAAAGTTGTTTTCTACAACCTAGTGTGAAGGAGATATGTAGTTCCATATTCAAAGTGGAGTTGACAAGTGACATATATCTATGAACAACAAAAAATTATTTCAATGTTGTTTTAAGTAAAATATTTCAATGTCATGTGGTGCAGGGGGGTTCTTTTTTTAGAAGAAGAAAAATTCATTATCCTGAAATATGCAATCCAACAAGGAATAGATAATCAAGTTGAATTTTACAAGGAATTGTCAAATTAAGGTGATGGGAGATCCCAAGTTGCTAATGGGCTAGGGAAATAACAAGTGCCAAATTGAGAATTTGAACCTTAATCCCATCATGAACAAGGTTTGAGAGGTGAAAATAAAGATTTTTGGAACAACTTTCTCGTGTATTTATAGAGAATTTAATATTCAAGATGATCACCTCTCTAAAGAAGCATTATCCTTACGGGAAGAGACCCTTGCAAAACAAGAGTTCAATGGAACCAAACTTGTTTCGAAATCTATGAGGTTTCTCTATTGATAGAATGAATAGGCAAGTATAGGACAAAGTCCTTAGTGTTGAAAGTCTAAGTAAGGGCCTGAAAAGGTTTCTTATTGTTTTTATGTAATGTATTAAAACTAAATGATAGGTCAAAAAGACCCCTGGACAGTCAAGCTTTTTTGGATCAAAAGTTTAAAAAATGTATATTTTGATTTCATCTCTTAAATATCAAATATAATGATTTTTTTTTGGGGGGGAGCGATGATTTCAATGTTAACTTTAAGTAAAACCAATATATAAGAGTTTAACAACATCCTCCTAAAATCAAAATAGGATGTGAACTACATCTTCACTTTGAAATATATATATATATATATATATATATATATATATATATATATATATATATATATATATATATATATATATATATAAATTTTCCGAAGAAAAAGATATTTATATTCAAAAAGAGAATATACAAGCATATCTCTAGAGTACTAATCAAGAGAGTTATCATGCAATTAACAATAGGACCATCTATATTGATTATACATTCTTCCTAAAGGGAGATCTATACACCAACAATACATCAGACTGACTAGAGGATACATCAACAAAGCATATTACAAAAATTACAAGCTCTGCATTGTCAAACTGACTATCAAACTAAGAACTAGAATTGAAATTCCATGGACTCTCGTTCTACTCCATTATTATATTCATAAAAGGAAAAAGACCCATCCTATAAGAGGAGAGCTTGTTTTGAGAGTGCATCCGCTTGATTGTTCAGCTCCCTGTAGATGTGTGAGAATGAAGTCCATTCATATGAATGAAGGGGGTTTGAATTTCCTAAATCAAATACTTTAGACGCACTACTACAACTTTTTTTGTTTTTATTGGCCATCGATGACAATCTTCGAGTTGCCCATCACTTGCATCTTCTTAACATGATGTTTGGTAGTGAAATATAGGAGCATCCATAAGGTTGGGAACTCAGCCTTCATATTAGATCATCTCCCTAGAGCATATCTCACATGAAAATAGTGGGATGAGTTGAGGTAAAGAACCACACCTATGTTGCATTTGGGAGGGAAGCCCTAGTTGGCTCCATCAAAGAATCGCCAGGGAATTTCAAATTCCAATTAAGCCATTACGGGCAACCTAGGAGATTTTAATTTATTTTCATTTTTATGCTCAAAGGATAATTTTTCAACAAGACGTGTCGACACCTCTGTTGGAATAAATTTATCTTGGAAAATATAAATATTATAAGCCCACCATACTCCATAAACCAGGTGACAAGGGACAAAATTGAAACACGACATTGAACCATCCATTAACCATTCTTGGACACATTCATCGAGCTTCGTCTTGGCCCATTGAGCCTTTGGTTTAAATTTTCGGGTGATATAACTCCAAACTTCCTTAAGGTAAGAACAATGCACAAAAAGGTGGTTGGTCATTTGAGAGTCATCTTTGCAAAGCGAACACCTATTTGGGCCTATCCAACCTTGTTTAAGGCCATTTTCCCAGGTAAGCAACTTATTCTTTAATGCTAACCACAACAAGATCTTGGATTTCAAAGGCATGTGAATATTCCATACATGTTCCCACCATCAAACTTTCTCCCCTTAAAACTAAAGTTCCAACTAAGTAGAATAGCCCATTTTCGTCGAATAGTCACCTGTTAAGGAATTTTTGGACCAAGTCAAGGAGTCTTCCTCGTCCCATGAAAGCTTGATGAAGTTTGTGCATAGTTTGCTAACATACTCGTGCCATTATATCGCCAACTCGCTATCTAAACCTAACTTAGCTTCAGACTTCCACCGCCTCCTTCCAACCTCTTGATGATTTTGTGACTGAGCATCTCAAAGGGAGTAAAATCCTTGGCCATGAAGGGCTATCAAAAGGTTATCGAAAAGATAGTATCCATCATTCACATCTATCCAGGTATCTTCGTCGAGCCAAACCTTCCTACCATTCTCTATTCTCCAAATTGTCCAATTGTCGACCAAGGGAAAAGCATCGACCAAAGATTTCCATACCAAGGAGTTGTCCTTAGTTGACTTCCTGGGCTAACAGAACTAATATTCAATAGAAACTCCTCCTAAGTACTTTGATCTCATGAACCTGCCCCACAGAGAGTCAATAAAAGTGAGCCTCCACAAATTAGTATCCACAAGAGATTGAAAGAAGAGATAAATGTTTTTGACTCCCTGTCGACCTAGATGTTTTTTACTCCCTGCCTCCACACACACACGCACACACTTTTTTATCACTTTGTGTACATATACGTAATGGCTCATGCAGGAAATATGTTAGTGCATTGAACAAATACTACTTCCTCTCATAATTCCCAAGCAAGCTTTTGATTAGAATATATTAATCTCAAGGGAATATCCACATATTATTACTTTTATATAATATTGTTGCACATAAAGTATATGTACACAAAGTGATAAAAAAATGTGTGTATATGTGTACATATACTTAATGGCTCGTGTAATAAAGATGTTAGTGTATTGAACAAATACTACTTCCTCTCATAATTCCCAAACCTCTTAGTAGAATACATTAATCTCAAAGGAATCTCCACATATTATTACGTTTATATTATATTATTGCACAAAAAGTTGGCTTTTTGTGGAGAACATTTGTGGTTTGTTTTGATTCATTCATTAATATATTATTTATATAGTTTAAATAATATGTGTTTGACTAAGGTGGAGGTGACGAGTTGGAAAATGAAAAACTCATATTGTTATATATACAACATAAACACAATACAACTCATAGATTACACATTTTACAACATTTATGGTGACATGTTGGAAAATGGAAAAACCCATTATTGATCAATGCATTGAGACAATATATGTAATGTAAGACATCATTGAGTTGTGTTCTTCCTTTGACATCGGCATAAACCATTTACATAAACCCAAAGTTGTGGACAAAGAGAGTGCTCGTGACAAGGATATGCTAGGATAGTGTGAATTGGCATCCCATCCTTGTAATTCTAAAAGAGCGTAGATAATATGCTTTTCTTTGTTAATATGAAAGCATGCCAAGACTAATTATTGATATTGATTTCATTTATATCATAACATCCCTTTAATCGTGGAATTTTGTTGACACAAGTCTCATAATTGAAATGTTTAAATGATTTTGAGGTTTGCATTAAAGATGTTTAGGGTTTCCACGGGTCAAAAGCAATCCAAGTACGCAGATCTTCTTGACTTTTCAAAACATAATCTAAGGGGATAGATACGAAGATCTTCTTGACTTTTTGTTAAGTTTATTGGCCCCAACCCTTCTGTAGATTTTGTACAAGACCACAAGGGGCTCGAAGAAGCAAGGGAACTCCTATTAATCCCTAGAAAAAGCCTCATGTTAAGTGTAAAACCCCTTATTAAGCCCTATATATTAAATTATTACATTTCTAGTGTTATATTTGTATGTAGGCTAGAACATATATATATATATATATACCTAGGAGACCTAGTCTTAGGATCATCTTATATCATCTTATATAGTATTTTGAATTCGATATATTGTAAAAGGAGGTTTTCCCCTCGAATTGGACTGTATTCATTGACTTTTTATCAATTTTAAGGCGTTGGATCACAACATTTGGTATTAGAACATTGGTCATAGGATTTTGTTGTTTCAAGCAAGTCAACTTGGAATTTTCGCTATAACTTCTTTTATCAGACTATTAAAATAATCAAATTTGGATATTACTAAGGAAACGTATCAAAGTACCTCTGTTAAATATTTCAGGTTTCGGGTCATTATAATTTCAGAGATATATCATATCGAAGATAAGGTTTTAACTCATCTAAAATTTAGTTTTAAACGAGTCCTCTTGGTATTTTCGTTATAATTTTTTCTTTGGGAGGTTTCAGATAATAAAATTTTGTGGAGACCGAGGAGACATATCCTAGTATAGGTGGTCAAAATTTCAAATTATGGTTCAGTACACTTTCGGATATATAATCCATGGAATACAAGGCTTGTGATTGATCATGAAATCCACTTTAAAAAGTTGGATTGGCATTTTCATTGTAACTTTTTTTCTGTGATTTTTTCGGCTATAAATTTTTCAAAATCCTGAGGAGACATAGTGAATTACATGTGACAAAATTTTCATATTTTGAGTCATTAAAATGTGTGAGATAAATATCTTGGAAGTTGGGGTTGTTTACTAATCCTTAAATTAGTCTTAAACAATACATTTTGGTATTTTTGCTATAACATTTTGTCAATGAAGGTTCAAACTATGAAATTTTCAATAGTTTAAGAAGTCATATCAAAATACTACATGCCGAAATTTCAGATTTAGAAGGGTTCAAGGTTCAGAGATATATTAGGACAAAGGTCAGTCATACTCCAAATTAAGGGTTTGAAACGTATGTAACTTACAAGTGCCATAATTTTTTATTTGAAGATCTATTTTTGGTGATTCAAAATTTGTGATAAAGAGGAAAAAGAGGAGCATTATCGTGTGTTCACATGACAAAGGTTTATACAAGAAATAATATTGGTACTCCCCATAAAAACTCAAGCATGACTTGTGAAGAAAATGAAGACTTTGAAAATAGGCTAACCCAATTAAAGAACCAAGTTGATGAAATGAGTGTCAGTATGTTGAAACAAGTGGATTTAACACATTCTCAGGAATACCTTAAAAGAGAATTGGAAGATCAAATGCAAATGAAAATGGATGAAAATAATAATAACACGGAAAAGAAGATGGATAAAATGGAAAAGAAGATGGATGAAAATAAGAAGGACATGAAAAGGAAGATGGATTAAAAAAAGGAAGAGATGAAAAGAAATATGGAAAAAATCGAACAAAATATTATGGAAGCCTTGATTGGGAGGTTACCTAGAATTGATAAGGTGTCTGAAGGGACTCATGAAAATAAAGGTAGTGTTCAGGTTGAACAACTTTCCAATAATAAGAATTTTCTAGGGGGATTTAACTCCAATATTGGAGTTACTTATGGAGGGTCTCCAAAAGGAGTGAACCTTCCAAAGGTTGAGTTAAGGAATTTTGATAGAGCAAAGGTATTTACCTAGGTGAACCAAATGGAACTATATTTTGATATACATAATATTATGGATGATAAGCAAAGGATTCACATAATAACATTAAACTTTGAGAATAAACCATATCAATAGTATCAATGGATAGTTAAAAGGAAGTTGCCTTTTTATCATTATACTTGGGGTTTATTTACAGACTTAGAAGCACAATATAGGAAATTTTGGGAACATGACTACTTCATTCAATTGACAAGAATCAACCACTTAGGTGATATTGAAGATTAGAATTTAGAATTTCAAGAATTGGCCACAAAGGGTGGATAACATAAGTGATGAACATTTGTTGGAAGCTTATATGGGTGTATTAAAACAAGACATTAAAAATGAGATTTTCCTAGTACACCCTACAAATATTATGGAAGCTATGCATTTTTCTCGTCATATTCAAGCTAAGAATAAAGCTACACACAAGTCCACCATTGAAGCACACGTAGGAAGCACATATCATTTTTGGGTTCACGAGACAACCATACCTCAACCAACAAGGTTGACACCATAACAAATGGATGAAAGAAGAGCAAAGGGACTATGTTTCAATTGTGACAAGTACAGTAAGGGGCATAAATGCGGTAAGAAGAAATTATTCTATGTAGATTGTGAAGAGGAAGAAGATCAACAATTGGAACCATCACAAGATCTAGATCTAGAAGATACTACTCCAACAATATCTTGTCATGCATTGGATGACATCAATACTCCACAAACCCCCAAGATACAAGGATACATCAAAACGAAAAAGGTAACAATGTTGATTGATTCTGGTAGTACCCATAACTTCATCAATTACAAATTAGCAAAAGATCTATATTGCTTTGTATTTCAAGCACCAAAGTTTCAAGTAATGATTGCAGATGGAGGTACCATAAATTGTTCTGGGATCTCGGAAGTGCCATAGTATTAAGCTCAATATGGGGGATTGTTTTTGGGATAGTCCCATGATTTCCATCCAAATGGGTGGTGCTAATGTTGCATTAGGGGTCGAATGGTTACAATCATTGGGAATGATGGCCCTTAATTTTCAAGATCTTTTCATGAGATTTTCATCAAAAGGCAAGGAAATTGAGCTTAGAGGTATCCAAGGGAAACCCTATAAGGTGATAAGCTCTAATAGAATGATAAAATTACTCAAAAAAGGACACCATGATGTAATTGCACAATTGTGCTCACTAGATGTTCAAACATATATATCCTCTCCTTCGTTGGATCTCCAAATAATTATCAACAATCATTCCAAGGTAACTGGAGAAATGCCAAAGGGTCTTCCACCTGCTCGAGATCATGACCATGTTATTCATTTGCAACTAGGAAATGTACCTCATAACATTAGGCCTTACAAGTATCCATACGCACAGAAGAGTGAGATTGAGTGTATGATCCAAGAAATGTTAGAGGCCAACATCATTCAACCTAGCCAAAGTTATTTCTCTTCACTAGTGGTGATGGTTACGAAAAAGGATGGTTCATGGCGGATGTGTCCAGATTATAGTCAACTCAACAAAATGACCATCAAAGATAAGTTTCATTTTCCTGTCATTGATGAATTNAGTATCAATGGATAGTTAAAAGGAAGTTGTCTTTTTATCATTATACTTGGGGTTTATTTACAGACTTAGAAGCACAATATAGAAATTTTTGGGAACATGACTACTTCATTCAATTGACAAGAATCAACCACTTAGGTGATATTGAAGATTAGAATTTAGAATTTCAAGAATTGGCCACAAGGGTGGATAACACAAGTGATGAACATTTGTTGGAAGCTTATATGGGTGTATTAAAACAAGACATTAAAAATGAGATTTTCCTAGTACACCCTACAAATATTATGGAAGCTATGCAATTTTCTCGTCATATTTAAGCTAAGAATAAAGCTACACACAAGTCCACCATTGAAGCATACGTAGGAAGCACAGATCATTTTTGGGTTCATGAGACAACCATACCTCAACCAACAAGGTTGGCACCATAACAAATGGATGAAAGAAGAGCAAAGGGACTATGTTTCAATTGTGACAAGTACAGTAAGGGGCATAAATGCGGTAAGAAGAAATTATTCTATGTAGATTGTGAAAAGGAAGAAGATCAACAATTGGAACCATCAAAAGATCTAGATCTAGAAGATACTACTCCAACAATATCTTGTCATGCATTGGATGACATCAATACTCCACAAACCCCCAAGATACAAGGATACATCAAAACGAAAAAGGTAACAATGTTGATTGATTCTGGTAGTACCCATAACTTCATCAATTACAAATTAGCAAAAGATCTATATTGCTTTGTATTTCAAGCACCAAAGTTTCAAGTAATGATTGCAGATGGAGGTACCATAAATTGTTCTGGGATCTCGGAAGTGCCATAGTATTAAGCTCAATATGGGGGATTGTTTTTGGGATAGTCCCATGATTTCCATCCAAATGGGTGGTGCTAATGTTGCATTAGGGGTCGAATGGTTACAATCATTGGGAATGATGGCCCTTAATTTTCAAGATCTTTTCATGAGATTTTCATCAAAAGGCAAGGAAATTGAGCTTAGAGGTATCCAAGGGAAACCCTATAAGGTGATAAGCTCTAATAGAATGATAAAATTACTCAAAAAAGGACACCATGATGTAATTGCACAATTGTGCTCACTAGATGTTCAAACATATATATCCTCTCCTTCGTTGGATCTCCAAATAATTATCAACAATCATTCCAAGGTAACTGGAGAAATGCCAAAGGGTCTTCCACCTGCTCGAGATCATGACCATGTTATTCATTTGCAACTAGGAAATGTACCTCATAACATTAGGCCTTACAAGTATCCATACGCACAGAAGAGTGAGATTGAGTGTATGATCCAAGAAATGTTAGAGGCCAACATCATTCAACCTAGCCAAAGTTATTTCTCTTCACTAGTGGTGATGGTTACGAAAAAGGATGGTTCATGGCGGATGTGTCCAGATTATAGTCAACTCAACAAAATGACCATCAAAGATAAGTTTCATTTTCCTGTCATTGATGAATTATTAGATGAATTTCATGGAGCAATTTTCTTTATTAAATTGGATTTTCATTCAGGATATCATCAAATAAAAATGAGGCAGGAAGACATTCCCAAAACAACTTTTAGAATACATGAAGGTCATTATGAGTTTTTGGTTATGCCATTTGGACTTACTAATGCACCTTCAACATTTCAAATCTTGATGAATTCTATTTTCAAGCACCTCCTTAGAAAATTTGTGTTAGTATTTTTTGATGACATACTAATCTACAACAAATATTGGGAAGAGAATGTACAACATGTTGACATAGTATTACACCTATAGGAAGAACAACAA
>JZKD02S0385787.1:0-18418 GCA_000966675.3 Picea glauca
CTTCAGTGGTGGAGATGGAAGGTATGATTTCCAACCATATAGTTTCCATTTTAATTGAACCTGGTTCTAAACTAAGTTATGTTTCCCCTCAAACTATTGAGAAATGTAAATTGTAGAAAGTAAAACATGTTAAATCATGGTTGGTACATCTGGACACTGGAACAAAAAGAAAAGTGACATAGATCATACCAGCATGCCATTCATTATGAATTGATTGTCAACCCAAGAGACCCTAAACATGTTTCTTTTAGGATCTTATGACATGTTGATTTGCATGGACTGGTTGGCTACCCATAAAGCCAAGTTGGATTGTTATAATAAAACTTTGGAGTGTGAATATGAAGAAGGAAGGAAAATAACCCTACAAAGAATTCAATATCCTATCTCAGTGAGACAAATATCATCCCTTCAAGTGAAGAAGTATTGCAAAAATGGATGTCCTTTATATGCAATACAAGTGTTGAACTCTATTGATGACAATAAACCAAGCCTAGAGGACCATCCTATATTAACGTAGTATAAATATGTGTTTCTAGAAGAGGTACCAAGCCTACCTCTAAGAAGAGATATTGACTTTTCAATATAACTTGTACCCGAAGCAGTACCAATGTCTAGAGTGCCCTATAGAATGAGTACACCAGAGCTAGTTTATCTCAAACAATATCTAAAGGAGATGTTGGACAAAGGTGACATTCGGCCTAGTGTGTCTCCTTGGGGAGCACCATATTTTTTTGTGAAGAAGAAGGATGGCACACTCAAATTGTGCATAGACTATAGACAACTCAATAAGATGAACATTAAGAATAAGTATCCCTTACCAAAGATTGATGACTTGTATGACCAATTAATGGGTGATACAATTTTCTCCAAGATTGACTTGAGGTTTGGATACCATCAAGTCCATATTAAGGATGAAGACATCCACAAAACAAACTTTAGGACAATATATGGGAACTATAAATTTGTGGTGGTGCCATTTGGGCTTACAAATGCACCAACCACCTTTATGTGCTTAATGAATAATGTACTAGGTAATTTCTTGGACAGATTTGTGTTAGTTTTCATTGATGATATCCTAATATGTTCCAAGAGTGTGGAAGAGCATGAAGAACATCTCAAGTTAGTGATTCAAGTGCTAAGAGGACACCAGCTCTATGCTAATTTTAGTAAGTGTGACTTTTTCCAAAAACAAGTCCATTACTTAGGCCATGTCATCATTGAAAAAGGAGTGGCAGTTTATCCTGACAAGATCAAATCCATTATGGATTGTCCTACCCCAAAATATGTATCTGATACTATATACTTTATGGGCATAGAAGGATATTATAAAAGGTCCATAAAGGAGTTTTTCGAGATTGGTTTCCCAATCACCTCCCTCCAGAAAAGGGGAGTTAAATTATTTTGCACATCAGAATGTGAAGAGAGATTCCAGCAGTTGAAATACCTTCTAACTAAAGAACATGTGTTGAATATTGAAGACCAAAACAAGGACTTCCTTGTGTGTACAGATTCTTTCAAGGAAGGGCTCGAATAAGTCTTTATGCAAAAAGGGCATGTGATTTGATACGAATCTAGAAAATTGAATGAGCATGCAATCAATTATGTGACCCACAATTGGGAATTGGCTTCCATTGTACATGCTTTAAAAATGCGGAGGCATTACCTCCTAGGTAGAATATTTGTACTTATGACAGACCATAGTGGGTTGAGATATTTTTTTGATAAACCAAAACTCAATGCTAGACAAGCTAGGTGGATGGCTCTCCTCAGTGAGTTTGATTTTGAAATCAACCATATTAAAGGAAAACAAAATAGGGTGGTTGATGACATTGCTAGAAGTTTGAAAGTGATTCACTTGGCATATGTAATCACCTATGAAACAGACATCAAGGAGAGAGTAAAAAGTGCATAAGAACTAGATGCATTTTTCAAAACTTTGAAATCATACCTAGAGCAAGATCCCACGGGCTGAAGTATGAGGGCTATCAATTTTTGAATGATGGATTTCTAACTTACAAAGGTAGGTTGTATATTCCAAATTGTGATGACTTGAATAGGTTCATAATGGATGAACTACATAAAATACCATATAATGGTCATACTGGTTATCAGAAAATGATCATAGGCACTAAGAAATTTTTTTATTGGCCCAGACTGAAAAGGACATAGTTGTTTACTTAGCTAAATGTCTAGAATGTCAGTTGTTTAAGGTAGAGAAATGACATCTAGTAGGTTTGTTGCAACCCCTACCAATTCCGGAGTGGAAATGGGAAACCATCTCTATGGATTTCATCACAGGATTGCCTAAATCAACCAAGAATAATGATGTCATTATGGTAGTTGTGAACAAGATGAGAAAGGATGCTCACTTTATCCCCGTAAAGTCAACTTGGAATGAAATATATGTTGCCAATATTTTCATGATAGAAATATTTAGACTGCATAGCATGCCTAAAAAATTATATCAGACATAGATACAAAGTTTACTTCAAATTTTTGGAAATATGTGTTTGCTCATTTTGAAACTAAATTGCTATTTAGTACAGCCTATCACCCTCAAATGATGGGCAGACAGAAAGAGTAAACCAAGTGTCAGAGTACATGCTAAGGATGCATTTGATGCATCAATCCAAGAAGTGGGAAGACTACCTACCACTGGTAGAATTTTCTTATAACAATGCCTATCAAGAGTCATTGAAGATGATCCCTTTTGAGGCTCTCTATGGTAGACAATGAAATATTCCAATCAGTTGGAATAACCCAGTAGAAATAATTACACTCAAGCCAGATATGCTAAAAGAAATGGAACAACAAGTAGTCCAAATAAAACAGAATTTGAAAGTATCTCAACATAGATAGAAAATCTATGCAAACAAAAAGAGAAATCTTAGAGAGTTCAAGGCAGGAGATCATGTGTATCTCTGAGTTAGGCCCATAAAAAGTTCCTTGAGAATGGGAACTTGTGCCAAGCTGGAACCTTGGTTTTTTGGACCCTTTGAAATTTTGCACAGAGTGAGACCTATAGCATATAGACTAGAACTTCCTCCTACAATGAAGGCACATAATGTTTTTCATGTTCCATTGCTAAAGAAATATGTACATGATTCTAATCATATAATTTATTGGTCTGTCATTCAGGTGGAACCAGAGGGAGAATTTCTACCAAAGCCACAATGCATAATACACAGGAAGCAAATCCCACTTAGGAACAAAACCATTGCACAGGTCAAGGTGCAGTGGAAACACTTTGGTCCAGATGAAGATACATGGGAAATGGAGGATGCCATGAAACAGGAATACCCTTCTTTGTTTACTATTGTACATACAAAATACATCGACAGGTAAAACATCGAGGATAATGTTCCTTTAAGGGGGAGGGGATTGTAATACCCATGTTTCCCCTAGTTTGTAAATATAAATATTTCCTGCTAAAATACTATGGACAAATTGATTATGTGTGGATGTAGGAAATGATGAACCTTTTGATAGAAGGTAATGTGTATATATTTATGTTATTAAATAAAATGGAAAATGTTGCACAATTGTTGAAGGGGTTGCCAAGGTAGATCGTGATGCATGAGAGAGATGGGGAAGGGAACTAGTAATGGTTAAGATGACCCCTACCAGACTAGTACTATGTTGGATTTAAATTATGCATACCCATATAGTCCTCTGATCCAGAAAAGTAAATCACTAGTCAGGATGGTAGTTAGGAAGTCTTCCTCAAAATTCAATGAGGAAATGGCCAGTGTACCCATATAGAAAAAATTCATTACCTGACCACAAAATGGGGATTTGGACCCATGAAATATTGCAGAGGAAGGTAAGAAAAGAGAGAAAATTCATGGGAAAAACAAGAGAGGCGGAAGGAATGGGTCTGGTGACCATTTTTTAAGAGAGAGAGCATGTGCAACTCTCTGGTTCTGAAGAGAATTGAGAAACAAATATGTTTTGGGTACAAGAATTTGTTGGGAAACATTTTTAGTCCAAGCTGATAAATGGGGTTGCAAAGAAGATGAGCGACTGAGGAGGCACTCATTGCAGACCCTCTTTCTTAGTGGAGAGAAAACGAATTTGCCAAGTTCTTGTGGGAAAAGGAGAGTAACCTTTGTCCCTTGTTGTTGCTAAGAAAAAGAAGAATCTCTCTCTGAGCATCATGATCTAGCTATCGGTTGGCCAGTGGTAAATCCTTCCAGGAGTTGTTGTTCCTGCAATTGGGTGGAAAAGGGTACCCCTTTCAACAGTTGCAACATTTTCTGAATTCTAGATAAGTATATTTTGCCAAAATCTCTACACTGTTAATCTCATAGATAATTATAGACTTGTTTTTAGAGCAATATAAGTTCATTTTTCTATTAAAATTTCCTTGATATTTTAAGTGTGAATATGGAAATGTTATAGCTGAATTTCTATGTGGGTGAAAAACTTCACCATGTGACTTCTTGTGCTAAATTATTTGAGTGAATGTTGAGGTTGACTGAATTTCCCAGTTTAATTCATTCATATGAAGTAAGGAGTGAATAGATAAAGTTTTTATTAAGCATCAAGAGAGAGTGATTTCTGCATGTTATTTTTTATTCTATGCTATCCTCAAATCTTATGCCAGGAAAATTAGAAGATATCTTGTTTTGTTTTACCATTCTACAAGTCTGGAAAATAGGAAATAGTTTTTATTTCCTTTCAATTACAGGTTCAATTAAAGAAAATTTTGAGCTAAACCTCACCAAACTTTCAATACATGAAAGGAGTGCGCTAGGGACCGAGTTAAAGGTTTGTTAATATCATAAGGTATAGAGTTCATAGAATGCCAAAAAAGGCTACAACCTTTGAAATCCATGGTTTAAATACCTTGTTTAGGGGAAGCGGAGCTGCAAATTTTAGAAGAAGCTACAACGTCCATTGATCTGGCTGCCAAGTTAGATTTGGGTAATTGGATTAAACCTATGATTATCCACCTTTATCGCTTCATAGCACATTTCATAGCTTCGTGACTATGGTACTTCTGAGGTCTAAAGTGGAGATTAAATTGGAGATTGTCCCAAAGGATAGAGGAGTTTTATGTTAAACGATATTTAATCGACCCTTGTTTAACCTTTAATAGTTTAAAAAATCAGTCGGGACCATGCGCCCAAGTCTGTGAGCTTAACCAAAATCTCGGGAAAGATTCGCTAGTGTAGCTCTCGGGGATTGTCAAGTCCCATATGACCAGCGCCCGAAACCTTTTTCTACATCCAAAAGGAGCTAAGACTCCAAGAGTCTAGAACTTCGGGAATCCAAGGTGTTGGGGGTGATGGGACTCATGAGCCAAAATCACCGAAGGACCGAACCTTACACTACCCTGTACAAACCTGCATGAATTATAAATATTAAATAATGTGTAATGGCATGTAAGTGGGGTCACTTCGGGACGTTGGAACTCTGGGGCTCCGGGTGGTTTGAATACAAAGAATGTGTTAAACTTGTCGAATCGCTTACCTTATCCCTCCACTCATTAATCTAACATTCAAAAGGAAAACCTGTGTTGAGGAAAAGGTATGAAGAACTTTACTCAAGCATTTTCAGATATTTTTGGTTAAGTCAACATAGTTGGTAATGTCACCCAGAGTTTATAGCCTTAAAAAAAAACAAAAATACAATCACTTAATCTATAGGTATTAACTATAAGGGACCAAGGCTAGTTAGTTTTATATATTATATGTAACTATGCAAAAATGAAATAAACTTAAACAGAAATTACATAAGTGTGTACATAAATTACATGAGTGTGTACTTAAACAGAAATTACATAAGTGTGTACATAAATTACATGAGTGTGTACTTAAACATAAAAGAAAAAAATGAACCAGATCGTCAAAATACATATGTGAGACCGAAATCAGAAAAATGATTTTTTTATTGATTTCATTATGAGATACAAGGATGAATTCTCTTTACAAACCCCTGCAACGGTAGGTACCAAAGTCATATTTAGAATCCTCCAATGGGAACCATACAAAAAGACTCTAACAACAAAAGAAAACTGAAGCTAAATATATGGATCAGCTTGCCACAAAACATTGTCACTTGACTCTATAAAATATTCTTTATACGTCATAAAATTTAATTTATAAATAGACAAGAACACACAGACTGCCAAAGATAAATCATACACCTTTAAAAAACATTGTTGGAATATATGATTCAGTTTTGAATGTTGTTTCCTTCAATAAGACCCTGTTGTCATCAAGATGGTTAAGCCTTCTAGTAAATTCAAAGTGAATGAAAGATGAAAGTATCTCACTAGTATAGAGAAAACCTTATGGTTGAAGTTCTCCTTCTATTTTTATCCCCCCCATGTCTCTTCATTTGATTGATATTTCATTCCTTCTCAATAAGTTATGGTAGTTCAACTACCTTTCTTTAGTTAAGCCTAATTAGCTCAACTAATTAGTTGAGACAAATAATAATAGTATATATAAATAAGGGTCTAATTAAATAATAACTAAATACGTGGGACCCCTTGTGACTCCCAAGCTTTATTTCTTTTAATAATCATCAAACATAAAATATAAAACCTCAATCATTTGATTCAAACATCCTCCTTGTAACTCCCGCTCTCATAATTATGAAGAAATATTTTAATATTAACAGAATATAACATGACCATATCCAAAAATATCCATGTTGTCTAAAAAACTGCCTAAATATATGCTTGTTGTCCAAAACATTGTCAAAGTAAAAATATTGTCCTTAAATAGAAAATAACATTAATCATCATTAAAAATTGTATTTCCTATGATAGGCATTTGGCCTCCTTTAAATGTTGTCCTCTTTTGATCTTTATGTTGCAGCCTTAGGCTGATTGGAACCTTGAGGATGGATTGCACCTATAACGTGAGAACAATCATCCTTGAGATGAAGACGTGAAGACACAGATTCATAGGACTCTTTGGATGACTTGGAGGGAGTGGCCACTCCTTTTCCTTTATCTTTATCAGGCTTGGGAACATCAGTTTTTAGCCTCTTGCTAGCATGAGAAGACTGTACAGGTGAGACAACATCATCACCTTGGGGATTTGGATTTTTTTGCAGTAGAGGAGGGGGTAACAGAAAATACGCATTAGGCCAGTCGTGGTGATGAGAAGCAGGTTGATGGAAAATCTCTTGCCAACCATCATTGGCAAGCGGTTCTGGAAGGATAGAAACATGAGGGAGAACACGAATATCAAAAACATTTTGAGGTGGTTGGAAGGGAGGTCTCTCAAGTCAGGGCTGGAGGATCCCATGTCCAACTAGGTTGAAGAACCCAANCTTCAGTGGTGGAGATGGAAGGTATGATTTCCAACCATATAGTTTCCATTTTAATTGAACCTGGTTCTAAACTAAGTTATGTTTCCCCTCAAACTATTGAGAAATGTAAATTGTAGAAAGTAAAACATGTTAAATCATGGTTGGTACATCTGGACACTGGAACAAAAAGAAAAGTGACATAGATCATACCAGCATGCCATTCATTATGAATTGATTGTCAACCCAAGAGACCCTAAACATGTTTCTTTTAGGATCTTATGACATGTTGATTTGCATGGACTGGTTGGCTACCCATAAAGCCAAGTTGGATTGTTATAATAAAACTTTGGAGTGTGAATATGAAGAAGGAAGGAAAATAACCCTACAAAGAATTCAATATCCTATCTCAGTGAGACAAATATCATCCCTTCAAGTGAAGAAGTATTGCAAAAATGGATGTCCTTTATATGCAATACAAGTGTTGAACTCTATTGATGACAATAAACCAAGCCTAGAGGACCATCCTATATTAACGTAGTATAAATATGTGTTTCTAGAAGAGGTACCAAGCCTACCTCTAAGAAGAGATATTGACTTTTCAATATAACTTGTACCCGAAGCAGTACCAATGTCTAGAGTGCCCTATAGAATGAGTACACCAGAGCTAGTTTATCTCAAACAATATCTAAAGGAGATGTTGGACAAAGGTGACATTCGGCCTAGTGTGTCTCCTTGGGGAGCACCATATTTTTTTGTGAAGAAGAAGGATGGCACACTCAAATTGTGCATAGACTATAGACAACTCAATAAGATGAACATTAAGAATAAGTATCCCTTACCAAAGATTGATGACTTGTATGACCAATTAATGGGTGATACAATTTTCTCCAAGATTGACTTGAGGTTTGGATACCATCAAGTCCATATTAAGGATGAAGACATCCACAAAACAAACTTTAGGACAATATATGGGAACTATAAATTTGTGGTGGTGCCATTTGGGCTTACAAATGCACCAACCACCTTTATGTGCTTAATGAATAATGTACTAGGTAATTTCTTGGACAGATTTGTGTTAGTTTTCATTGATGATATCCTAATATGTTCCAAGAGTGTGGAAGAGCATGAAGAACATCTCAAGTTAGTGATTCAAGTGCTAAGAGGACACCAGCTCTATGCTAATTTTAGTAAGTGTGACTTTTTCCAAAAACAAGTCCATTACTTAGGCCATGTCATCATTGAAAAAGGAGTGGCAGTTTATCCTGACAAGATCAAATCCATTATGGATTGTCCTACCCCAAAATATGTATCTGATACTATATACTTTATGGGCATAGAAGGATATTATAAAAGGTCCATAAAGGAGTTTTTCGAGATTGGTTTCCCAATCACCTCCCTCCAGAAAAGGGGAGTTAAATTATTTTGCACATCAGAATGTGAAGAGAGATTCCAGCAGTTGAAATACCTTCTAACTAAAGAACATGTGTTGAATATTGAAGACCAAAACAAGGACTTCCTTGTGTGTACAGATTCTTTCAAGGAAGGGCTCGAATAAGTCTTTATGCAAAAAGGGCATGTGATTTGATACGAATCTAGAAAATTGAATGAGCATGCAATCAATTATGTGACCCACAATTGGGAATTGGCTTCCATTGTACATGCTTTAAAAATGCGGAGGCATTACCTCCTAGGTAGAATATTTGTACTTATGACAGACCATAGTGGGTTGAGATATTTTTTTGATAAACCAAAACTCAATGCTAGACAAGCTAGGTGGATGGCTCTCCTCAGTGAGTTTGATTTTGAAATCAACCATATTAAAGGAAAACAAAATAGGGTGGTTGATGACATTGCTAGAAGTTTGAAAGTGATTCACTTGGCATATGTAATCACCTATGAAACAGACATCAAGGAGAGAGTAAAAAGTGCATAAGAACTAGATGCATTTTTCAAAACTTTGAAATCATACCTAGAGCAAGATCCCACGGGCTGAAGTATGAGGGCTATCAATTTTTGAATGATGGATTTCTAACTTACAAAGGTAGGTTGTATATTCCAAATTGTGATGACTTGAATAGGTTCATAATGGATGAACTACATAAAATACCATATAATGGTCATACTGGTTATCAGAAAATGATCATAGGCACTAAGAAATTTTTTTATTGGCCCAGACTGAAAAGGACATAGTTGTTTACTTAGCTAAATGTCTAGAATGTCAGTTGTTTAAGGTAGAGAAATGACATCTAGTAGGTTTGTTGCAACCCCTACCAATTCCGGAGTGGAAATGGGAAACCATCTCTATGGATTTCATCACAGGATTGCCTAAATCAACCAAGAATAATGATGTCATTATGGTAGTTGTGAACAAGATGAGAAAGGATGCTCACTTTATCCCCGTAAAGTCAACTTGGAATGAAATATATGTTGCCAATATTTTCATGATAGAAATATTTAGACTGCATAGCATGCCTAAAAAATTATATCAGACATAGATACAAAGTTTACTTCAAATTTTTGGAAATATGTGTTTGCTCATTTTGAAACTAAATTGCTATTTAGTACAGCCTATCACCCTCAAATGATGGGCAGACAGAAAGAGTAAACCAAGTGTCAGAGTACATGCTAAGGATGCATTTGATGCATCAATCCAAGAAGTGGGAAGACTACCTACCACTGGTAGAATTTTCTTATAACAATGCCTATCAAGAGTCATTGAAGATGATCCCTTTTGAGGCTCTCTATGGTAGACAATGAAATATTCCAATCAGTTGGAATAACCCAGTAGAAATAATTACACTCAAGCCAGATATGCTAAAAGAAATGGAACAACAAGTAGTCCAAATAAAACAGAATTTGAAAGTATCTCAACATAGATAGAAAATCTATGCAAACAAAAAGAGAAATCTTAGAGAGTTCAAGGCAGGAGATCATGTGTATCTCTGAGTTAGGCCCATAAAAAGTTCCTTGAGAATGGGAACTTGTGCCAAGCTGGAACCTTGGTTTTTTGGACCCTTTGAAATTTTGCACAGAGTGAGACCTATAGCATATAGACTAGAACTTCCTCCTACAATGAAGGCACATAATGTTTTTCATGTTCCATTGCTAAAGAAATATGTACATGATTCTAATCATATAATTTATTGGTCTGTCATTCAGGTGGAACCAGAGGGAGAATTTCTACCAAAGCCACAATGCATAATACACAGGAAGCAAATCCCACTTAGGAACAAAACCATTGCACAGGTCAAGGTGCAGTGGAAACACTTTGGTCCAGATGAAGATACATGGGAAATGGAGGATGCCATGAAACAGGAATACCCTTCTTTGTTTACTATTGTACATACAAAATACATCGACAGGTAAAACATCGAGGATAATGTTCCTTTAAGGGGGAGGGGATTGTAATACCCATGTTTCCCCTAGTTTGTAAATATAAATATTTCCTGCTAAAATACTATGGACAAATTGATTATGTGTGGATGTAGGAAATGATGAACCTTTTGATAGAAGGTAATGTGTATATATTTATGTTATTAAATAAAATGGAAAATGTTGCACAATTGTTGAAGGGGTTGCCAAGGTAGATCGTGATGCATGAGAGAGATGGGGAAGGGAACTAGTAATGGTTAAGATGACCCCTACCAGACTAGTACTATGTTGGATTTAAATTATGCATACCCATATAGTCCTCTGATCCAGAAAAGTAAATCACTAGTCAGGATGGTAGTTAGGAAGTCTTCCTCAAAATTCAATGAGGAAATGGCCAGTGTACCCATATAGAAAAAATTCATTACCTGACCACAAAATGGGGATTTGGACCCATGAAATATTGCAGAGGAAGGTAAGAAAAGAGAGAAAATTCATGGGAAAAACAAGAGAGGCGGAAGGAATGGGTCTGGTGACCATTTTTTAAGAGAGAGAGCATGTGCAACTCTCTGGTTCTGAAGAGAATTGAGAAACAAATATGTTTTGGGTACAAGAATTTGTTGGGAAACATTTTTAGTCCAAGCTGATAAATGGGGTTGCAAAGAAGATGAGCGACTGAGGAGGCACTCATTGCAGACCCTCTTTCTTAGTGGAGAGAAAACGAATTTGCCAAGTTCTTGTGGGAAAAGGAGAGTAACCTTTGTCCCTTGTTGTTGCTAAGAAAAAGAAGAATCTCTCTCTGAGCATCATGATCTAGCTATCGGTTGGCCAGTGGTAAATCCTTCCAGGAGTTGTTGTTCCTGCAATTGGGTGGAAAAGGGTACCCCTTTCAACAGTTGCAACATTTTCTGAATTCTAGATAAGTATATTTTGCCAAAATCTCTACACTGTTAATCTCATAGATAATTATAGACTTGTTTTTAGAGCAATATAAGTTCATTTTTCTATTAAAATTTCCTTGATATTTTAAGTGTGAATATGGAAATGTTATAGCTGAATTTCTATGTGGGTGAAAAACTTCACCATGTGACTTCTTGTGCTAAATTATTTGAGTGAATGTTGAGGTTGACTGAATTTCCCAGTTTAATTCATTCATATGAAGTAAGGAGTGAATAGATAAAGTTTTTATTAAGCATCAAGAGAGAGTGATTTCTGCATGTTATTTTTTATTCTATGCTATCCTCAAATCTTATGCCAGGAAAATTAGAAGATATCTTGTTTTGTTTTACCATTCTACAAGTCTGGAAAATAGGAAATAGTTTTTATTTCCTTTCAATTACAGGTTCAATTAAAGAAAATTTTGAGCTAAACCTCACCAAACTTTCAATACATGAAAGGAGTGCGCTAGGGACCGAGTTAAAGGTTTGTTAATATCATAAGGTATAGAGTTCATAGAATGCCAAAAAAGGCTACAACCTTTGAAATCCATGGTTTAAATACCTTGTTTAGGGGAAGCGGAGCTGCAAATTTTAGAAGAAGCTACAACGTCCATTGATCTGGCTGCCAAGTTAGATTTGGGTAATTGGATTAAACCTATGATTATCCACCTTTATCGCTTCATAGCACATTTCATAGCTTCGTGACTATGGTACTTCTGAGGTCTAAAGTGGAGATTAAATTGGAGATTGTCCCAAAGGATAGAGGAGTTTTATGTTAAACGATATTTAATCGACCCTTGTTTAACCTTTAATAGTTTAAAAAATCAGTCGGGACCATGCGCCCAAGTCTGTGAGCTTAACCAAAATCTCGGGAAAGATTCGCTAGTGTATCTCTCAGGGATTGTCAAGTCCCATATAACCAGCACCCAAAACCTTTTTCTACATCCAAAAGGAGCTAAGACTCCAAGAGTCTGGAACTTTGGGAATCCAAGGTGTTGGGGGTGATGGGACTCATGAGCCAAAATCACCAAAGGACCGAACCTTACACTACCCTGTACAAACCTTCATTAATTATAAATATTAAATAATGTGTAATGGCATGTAAGTGGGGCCACTTCGGGATGTTGGAACTCTGGGGCTCCGGGTGGTTTGAATACAAATAATGTGTTAAACTTGTCGAATCACTTACCTTATCCCTCCACTCATTAATCTAACAGTCAAAAGGAAAACCTGTGTTGAGGAAAAGGTATGAAGAACTTTACTCAAGCATTTTCAGATATTTTTGGTTAAGTCACGATAGTTGGTAATGTCACCCAGGGTTTATAGCCTTAAAACAAAACAAAAATACAATCACTTAATCTATAGGTATTAACTATAAGGGACCAAGGCTGGTTAGTTTTATATATTATATGTAACTATGCAAAAATGAAATAAACTTAAACAGAAATTACATAAGTGTGTACATAAATTACATGAGTGTGTACTTAAACATAAAAGAAAAAAATGAACCAGATCATCAAAATACATATGTGAGACCGAAATTAGAAAAATGATTTTTTTGTTGATTTCATTATGAGATACAAGGATGAATTCTCTTTACAAACCCCTGCAACGGTAGGTACCAAAGCCATATTTAGAATCCTCCAATGGGAACCATACAAAAAGACTCTAACAACAAAAGAAAACTGCAGCTAAATATATGGATCAGCTTGCCACAAAACGTTGTCACTTGACTCTGTAAAATATTTTTTATAAGTCATAAAATTTAATTTATAAATAGACAAGAACACACAAACTGCCAAAGATAAATCATACACCTTTAAAAAACATTGTTGGAATATATGATTCAGTTTTGAATGTTGTTTCCTTCAATAAGACCCTGTTGTCATCAAGATGGTTAAGCCTTCTAGTAAATTCAAAGTGAATGAAAGATGAAAGTATCTCACTAGTATAGAGAAAACCTTATGGTTGAAGTTCTCCTTCTATTTTTATCCCCCCCATGTCTCTTCATTTGATTGATATTTCATTCCTTCTCAATAAGTTATGGTAGTTCAACTACCTTTCTTTAGTTAAGCCTAATTAGCTCAACTAATTAGTTGAGACAAATAATAATAGTATATATAAATAAGGGTCTAATTAAATAATAACTAAATACGTGGGACCCCTTGTGACTCCCAAGCTTTATTTCTTTTAATAATCATCAAACATAAAATATAAAACCTCAATCATTTGATTCAAACATCCTCCTTGTAACTCCCGCTCTCATAATTATGAAGAAATATTTTAATATTAACAGAATATAACATGACCATATCCAAAAATATCCATGTTGTCTAAAAAACTGCCTAAATATATGCTTGTTGTCCAAAACATTGTCAAAGTAAAAATATTGTCCTTAAATAGAAAATAACATTAATCATCATTAAAAATTGTATTTCCTATGATAGGCATTTGGCCTCCTTTAAATGTTGTCCTCTTTTGATCTTTATGTTGCAGCCTTAGGCTGATTGGAACCTTGAGGATGGATTGCACCTATAACGTGAGAACAATCATCCTTGAGATGAAGACGTGAAGACACAGATTCATAGGACTCTTTGGATGACTTGGAGGGAGTGGCCACTCCTTTTCCTTTATCTTTATCAGGCTTGGGAACATCAGTTTTTAGCCTCTTGCTAGCATGAGAAGACTGTACAGGTGAGACAACATCATCACCTTGGGGATTTGGATTTTTTTGCAGTAGAGGAGGGGGTAACAGAAAATACGCATTAGGCCAGTCGTGGTGATGAGAAGCAGGTTGATGGAAAATCTCTTGCCAACCATCATTGGCAAGCGGTTCTGGAAGGATAGAAACATGAGGGAGAACACGAATATCAAAAACATTTTGAGGTGGTTGGAAGGGAGGTCTCTCAAGTCAGGGCTGGAGGATCCCATGTCCAACTAGGTTGAAGAACCCAACTTGAAAAAGTTGATTCAATTCATGTGGATCAGCATCAAAATGTATTGAAAATTGTGGCCTTATATGGCCCCTCTGCCAATTTCCTCTACCTCTATTAGCACCTCTGCCATTACTTTCACTGCTAAAGAAGCTTATCCTCAAGGAATATCCCAACATGTCATGAAAAAATATTAACAATCCATGCATCAATACTCTACCTAAATAAAATCAAAAGGTTGGCTCTATTATTCACCACAGAAGCATATGCAATCCATCCATTAATATCTTAAAACCCAACAATCAATTGCCATGTGAATAGGGAGTGATAGGGATATTGGGAAGATGAGGCGATTATAATGTGTGAAAAATGGTAGCATGGATGGGAAATGACCAACAAATATTGTTCAAGCAAATTCATAAGTAACAAAAATTGTATCGATATCCAACTTTCAAAGACCAGTCATCGGCTTAGTCTTTTCTCTTTTGTTATTAATCCCTTCTCTTTTCAAAATGAATTTAAATTTCATAATAATAGAACAAAGAATGTTGTAAATGTATTTGGGAAGGCAAGGGGCATATAATGAGCGAAAAATGTTATAATGAAAGGGAAAAAAATGATTATTGTTCTATTATATGCAATAATATCCAAAAAAAATGCCATCGCCATCAATAAAAGAATTGCCAAAAATTTTCTATGTTTCATAATTTAAATCCAATACATAGAAGTTCTTGTAATACCCAATATAAAAACCCCAGGATTGTTCCAGGACTGTCAAGTATACCACTTTGATTTCCACTTTCTTTTCTTTTTATCAGCAAAGTTTTTATAAAAGACTGTTAGCATAGTGATTTCAACCATTAAAACTAGACTACATCAAACGCATATGGAAGGCTGAGAACATCACATAGCTACATCATCAAAACCTTAATAATTACTTCCAAATTAGGTTTCAAAACCTCATGTGAACCTGGTGCTATTTATTTTAACATTATATTGTTTTCAAAATCAACAAAACCCCCATGGATAATAAACAATCGAGCCAAGAATTAATGCAAGTACCCAATATTCCCATTCTCAAGTTAATCACTTATAACATACATCAAAACCAATTAAATGTCATACATAAATGAAAGAGTCGAGGTCTAGGTGAACACAAAGGTGAAACCTTCACAAGGGGTTTGTAAAAAACCATTTAACCATCTCTTATCACAACAATTTTTCCATAGATTTTCAACAGACTTTCATGGTGGTCACAAATTAAATACACCCACATATTCACAAACAATTGAAAGTTAATTTGAAGGAGCTATGAGTCTTCTAAAGACTGGATACTAGCGTTAAGAAAAACAATTGTTATTTTGTTTCACAGATAAAACGAAACCCTTAAATTTTAATGACCAGGGATGAGTGAAACCCAAAAAAAACTTGCCATAAAGTTTTCCAACAGTTATAGCACAAAATAAATATTCATTCTGGACAAAGAAATCACATAATCCGAACAAAAAGGAGTTTCGAACATTATCATCAACTTGAAATATTTAAATGTCAGCAAGGAGGAACTTCCACTTAAAAGTAATTTGCACAGTCGTGATACCCACATACATCCATTTACACTTTGGAAGAAAACACAGTCTGCAAGTAAATCTAAGAGCCAACCTCGTGATTTTATTTTGAGCAGAGCTATATTTCATGAATGGAGAGGTGAGATCCATCATACCTATATGAAGAATGCCATAAAACCAATAAGCACGACTATTCTTTCCAGGGCCGAGCAAAACAGAGGCAACACCAACCAAAGCAACTAACACAAATGTGAACCAAGTGACGTTGATGACCTCAAGGTAGAGTTATAGAAACATGCAATAATTGCACGTTATTTCTTACATTAATTCTGTCAACCATAGTCGAGTACGAGTGCACCCAATACCTCTAGTGCATAATCCACTATTTTTTCCAAATAACAATTCAATACAAAGTTGAATTTTCCAACTTCCATAAACCCATAAGTTTTATGTGCATGCTTAAAAATTACCACAAAATACATATTATGTCCCACATTCTTTGCTAGGGAAGGATTTCCACCTTATAAACTTTAACAATGGTGCATGATAATAACAAGAAATCATAAGTGAAATATGCCATAACTATATATGGCCCATGCTTGGAGTGTGAATCAATAGGGAAAATATATGTGCCTCAAGAATAACCTAAGATTCTCATTAAAACAACATTTTTTTCCTTTCATCTTTAAATTAAATCACCAATAAACCTATCATTCACCAGTTTTTCTTGGAAAGCGGTTTTGAATTTTTAAAATTGTATAGTCATTTTTGCAAAATAGACATGAGCACATAAAAAGATGAGGCCTCCTTCATCATTATTCACATAGCAGGGTCCCACCTATTTACTTATTATTAAATATATATAATTAATAAGGCATTACAACCAATTTGCATGCAGGGATTCCATGTTGCGTCTTTGGGCATCAACAAACTAACAACTCCAGAAGGAAATATGTTCCCAACAGATTTAGACTTAAGAATGTTTAGTTTCATAGACCAATAAAAGTAGATGATCAAAAAACTTCTAAAAATAATAGTTATGCAACAGGGGGGAAAAAGATGGTTTAAGGGAAATAATGAGACAAGACTTTGGGAATAACTTATGGAAATTGATAACGAAGAAGACAAAATCAACTATCATACAACAATATTGAGAGCAAAAGGCTATTTCAGCGATGTCTGAAAGGAGGACATTGTGACAGTTGTATGTATCTTATTTTTCATCGATCAACAATATTTACAGAATGACATTGTTATGCATAAATTGATCCAAACTTTATTTCTGATTATTACGAGAAGCAAACAACAGAAATTAAAAAATCAACAAACAAAAGTAAAGATAAAATAGCAAGACAAAATACTATATACATCATTCATTTTTATACAAGCGTTAACGATCAAGTTGGATCCACATAATGTTTCAAGTGGGAACTGTTAGCACTAGAAGTCACCTTTGGATTTCAGCAGAGGTAAGCCCAGTACCCATCAGTTTTTATGTCACAATGAATAAATTTAAGGGGGGTCTAATGGATGAAAACTTAGGATAGTATCGCTTTAACTCAGAAAATTGGGTTGATATGCATAGGAATATTAGGTATTGATCTAACTTCAGTCAGTAAGTTGTAGTAAAGGCGAGTAGGGGGCATAAATTGAGGAGAAAATGTAAAGGACTACTATGGACATCCGATCTTCTAGCAGCCTGAGGAGAGAAAAACTTTGAAGACAAGATCCTCTTGATTCAAAGCTTCAAGAAACCAAAAACATTTCAACAACATTGAAATCAAACATACATTTCAACACAGTCGCAACAACTCAACTGGATCATCCATGTCAGATATTTCAGTATCAGAGGCAAGAAGAGATGGGGAAGAAGGTTGACTGTTATTTAACAAGAAGTCTCAAAATGTCATACATAACCAGAGAACCAGAGGATTTACTAAAACTTTACAAATTGGGAGCATAGATCTACCATTGACACTAAACAAAATGGAAAACATGCCTACATATACTCTGAACGAATCATCGTTACCATCAAAACCATGATTCGATGAGATTCCTATCAGGTTGGACGTGCACGCGATATTCTGGTAGACTGTGACTACAGTCTTTTGTCAGACTGCCCATGCATTCTTTGTCAGATGCGATCTTTGGTCAAACTAGACTGGCAACCTTCTTCCACGGTCGGTCCTTTTCTGGCCTTCTATTTATAGAAGGAGATGATGTCTCAACTACTTCTCATGCCTTCATTAACTGCTTCCTCGGGACCAAGACAAGCAAAGTCAACACCTGCACCTGGTAAATGTGGCGGCCTTTCTTTCATCATCTATGCTCTGTTCAATGTTAG
>JZKD02S0385820.1:0-11089 GCA_000966675.3 Picea glauca
CAATAGATAAAATAAATCTAATAGAAGTTAACTTAGCAACAAGAGAAAAAAATCTCACCAAAGTCAATTCCCTCTACCTGGGAATAACCTTTTGCTACTAACCGAGCTTTGTATTTCTCCACTTTTCCTTCTGCATTAAACTTCTTCTTAAACAAACATTTTCTACCAAGATATTTTCTTCCAGTTGGAAACTCAACTATATCCCATGCCTCATTCTTATCCAAGGCATCCATTTCTTCAACCATGGTCTTCTTCCAAAGTTTACTATCCTCTGAATTCACTACTTCCCTGACAGTTCTGGGATCATCATCAGTAATAGATAAATCAAAATTGGAATGGAAATCTTGTGGACTATACCTTTCTGGTTTCCTTCTTTCTCTCACTAATATCCTTAATACTGGGGTATGAGGTTATTCTTCTTCTTCTGCTTCACCTTCTTCAGATGATTCAGATTTTGTATCATCCAACTCTAGCTCTATTTTCTCAGGTTCGTCTTGCCTTGGTAGGAATTCATGTTTGGACACATCTTTTACCTCTCTAAAAACAACATCTCGACTATAAATAGTCTTCTTAGTTTATGGGTTCCAAAGATATAACCTTTCACACCATATTTATAACCAATAAAGATACACTTTTCAACTTTTTTTTCTAGCTTACTCCTATTTTCCATTGGAACATGTACATAAGCATCACAACCAAACAATCTAAGATGTTGAAGAGAGGGTTTATTTTTAGCCCATACCTCATGTGGAGTTTTTCATCCAACATTGATGAAGGTGATCGATTAACCAGGTAACATGTTGTACCCACTGCCTATGCCCATAATTCTTGTCCTAACTTGGCACCGTTGAGCATGCTCCTTTCTTTTTACATCAGTGTCTTGTTCATCCTTTCTGCAACTCCATTATGCTAAGGAGTGTATGGAGTATTCTTCTTCCTTGCTATACCACACTTCTTACATAATTATTCAAATTCATTTCCGCAGAATTCTCCACCATTATCTGTTCTCAATACCTTTATTTTCTTCTCTGTCTGATTTTCTACCAAAGCCTTAAACTCTTTAAATTTATCAAATACCTCAGATTTCTTTCTAAGAAAATAAATCCATGTGTTCCTTGAGAAATTATCTATGAATGAAACATAATACACATACTTACCTAGTGATGGAGCATGCACAGGTCCAAACACATCACTGTGTATCAACTCCAAGATCCCCTTTGCTCTTGTAGCACCAGATGGGAATCTTACTCGATTTTGTTTACCATATATGCAATGTTCACAGAAATAAAAATACAAAGTGCAATTATACATACCTTCAACCATGCCTTTACCTTGTAGTGTTCAAAGGCCCTTTTCTCCAATATGCCCCAGTCTTTGATGCCACACCATGGTCTTCTTTTCAGGGACGATATTGGTCTTGTCTTCTTTATTTGTCCTCTCAAGGACAACATAATTGTTACACCCGTTAGTATAAGTGATTCCCAACAACTTGTACAGAGTTCCACACCGAAATCCCCTCATCAACACTATTTCTCCTTGTACCATCTTGCAAGTGTTGTTTCCAAATATAGTATCCACTTCTGCATCATCCAACTTTCTTACAAATATTAGGCTCCTAGAAAGTTTTGGAATGTGCAAAACCCCAAGGAGAGTTCTAATCCTTCCATATTTTAGCAACAACTTAAGCCTTCCATGTCCCATGATTCTGGATGTCGAGTCATCTCCTAGGAATACATCACCACCATCGTATTTATCATATTCAGAGAACCACTCCCTGTGAGGATTCATATGGTATGACGCACTTGAGTCGATCAACCATACATCATGGTCTGCATGTGTACCTATAGATGCCAAGTAAACATCACCTCCTTCTTCAGTGGAGGTTTTCACCTTTGTGGAAGAGGTACTATTAGATCCCTTTAGTTTTTCAACCTTCTTAGACTTGCAATCTTTCTTATAATGCCCTGGTTTACCACACTTCCAACATTTCCTCAAAGATTTTCCTAGAGAATTAGATCTACCTGTATATTTAGATATCCCCCCAGAAGGCTTACCAGGATTCCTATCTTGGGTACAACCTCTTACAAATAAAGCATCTGTACTATGACTATCCATGATTTTCCACCTCATCTCTTCAGATAACAAATATGAAACTACATCCTCATAATTGAATCTAGATTGAGTGGTACTACCAATTGTTACAACTAGATTATCCCAAGAGTATGGAAAAGAACATAAAAAAGTAATACACTTATCTTCTTCTGCAATCATAATATTAACAGAGACAAGTTGACTTACTAGAGTATTAAAGGCATTTAGATGTTCTATCACAGAATCTCCATCTTCCATCCTAAGACGATACAACTTATTTCAAAGAAACAACTTTCTTACCAAGGAATTTGATTGATACAAATTCCCCAACTTATCCCATAGTTCCTTGGCTATAGATTCTCCCGAGACATTCAACAACATTGAATCTGCTAGGCAGAGTCGAATAGTACTCCTTGCTCTTCTGTTCAACTGCTCCCAATCTTCCTTCGACATACCAGTAGGTGGTGTACTAGTAGGTTGTGTACCAGTAGCCTATGTGCTAGTAGACGGTGTACCGGTAGGCTGTGTACCAGGATCCACAATGATCCATTGTTCTTTGTCTACAAGAAGGTCCTCCATCATGAGCTTCCATAGCTCAAAGTTTTTACCATTGAAATTCTCTATCTCGATTCTAGATGAGCTCTCCATTCCTCTTTCTATATTCGAATATCCACTGCAAAAGATCCCACTAAACCCAAGTTTATCACAAACCTAAGATAAACTTGATCTATCAAGACCAAGCCAAACCCTAAACAACAAAGGCTTCCCTCTGAAGCCAAAAATGAGCTTTGATACCACATGTAAGTTTTAAACCTGTGAAGTAAAGCAATGCATATAGATTCTTAAGAAAAAAAGAAATTAATCAGTGGCTCATTCACATAGTATACATAGATTTATATCGGAAACCCTCAACCGAGGAAAACCTTTCTTATATTCATTATATCGAATTTCACCATTCACCATACAATATATACAATGTTTTAGGTATTTTGTAGATACCAAAACCCTAATCCCTTAATCCGAGATTAATTTAGAAAAACGCTAAAAATAGCAAAATCTATATGGTTATATAGTCAACACACACATGTATTAAAATCTGAGTATATAACTCCTCATGACCAGAGAAAAGTGAGATGGGTAAAACCCTATGGATGCTGAGGCAAGAAGGTTTTCTTGCTAGATGTTGTCGTATAAAGAGGAAAGTGACCCTGGTTGGGTATTGCCATGAGAGAAGGCAACATCAATACGAGATATGACTGTGAGATTAGTCCTGTAAGTGTTTGAAATATCAAACTAAAGGACACTAATGATGAAATTAAACTATCAAGCGAATGCATGAGGTAAAAAGGTGCAAGAGATGCACCTACTTATACACGAATTTGTATACATGATCATAAGAATGATTGGAAGATCCTTGGGAAAAAGGATATAGAAGCCTGATATGTCCATGTGTGTGAACGACATGGAAAAATTGCAAGCAATAAGCTAGTAGGATGAATACTTATCCATGTTTAATTATTATTGAGTGCATAGGTTTAATGCATTGTGTTGCTTCCTAATATGAAGCTTGATATTAATACCAGTTAGGTATGAACGATATTGAACGTGCAAGTGATGCACATGTATGATGTAAGAGTATATCTATAGATATGATATAGTTTCCCGATGAGTGAAATATAAAGAAATAATTGCTCTTGTCCAGATTAAATGAATACTATGGATGCATGGATGACTCCATTCTGAAGAGTCATGAAATTTTTGTTCCAAATAATAGCTTGAGGGGAATGTATTCCATTTCCTCAGGGAATACTAATATAATTAGATAAAAGGGTGAATGAGAAAAGGTGCTCTATTTTCATAATAAGAGTCAAATGATTATGCCTTTGAGAATCACGTGAGAAGGATTGTGAACAATCCAAAGTTGACTGATCTTAAAAGTAAATATGCATGTGGGATTTGATATATACCTATGATAGATACATGCAGGCTTAGGATTATGAATATGATGAAGTACATCATGGATGTAAGTTAACAAAAACCAGAATATGTATGGATACATAATTTGGGTACATGACAAAGATGCATGTTTATATTCCTTAATGAATATTTGGTAAACAAATAAAGCTAACTCAAGGTTGAGTCCATCACATATAGTGATGGATGTGCAATAAGGAAGTTGCATGATGAAGGTGTTCCCTATGAAGAAATTGTGTAAGGAATCTGTCAAAAGAACAAAGTCACAACCCTAATGACTGCTGAAGGTTGGGAAATGGGATGCAAATTCTGCCTATATAAAAATCCTGGATTACATTATTAAAATAAAATGTGTAGGTGGAACACTAACAACTGAATGTTAACCACCCTTAGAACCAAATAATAATATGCAATATGCACAGGTTCATGACCCACTATGAAAACAAATCTTTCTACTAAGCATGTTGTTGTATCCAAAAAGGTTAGAGTGAGGCCTAACCAAGGCTACTCAAGGAAAAGAGTAGGGAGATCCCAACCTAGAATAAATTGTAAAAATCCAAGAAGTGGAAAAAGGGAAGAGCCCCTAACTCCTTTCTTTCTATTCAATTATGTTTCCTCAGGAATGAGAAATATGATTTACTAATAAAAATAAATGTCTTGAAACCATAGTGATGATGATTGTATTACTGTAGAAATAATTGAGAACTATCTATATTGCATTCATGGAAACCCTTGAAGATAATGTGATGAAGTGCATAAAGATATGCTAGGAATTTTGAAGAATTCTTATCGATTCGAATGTTATGATACATGAATTTTGATTGATATTACAACTAATGATGCATGTTGTGTGTAGAAAGGAATTGGAACTATTGAGGAAGACAGTTACCAATAATGGGCAACCTCGAGTAGAGGATGACCATGGGAAGGCTGTAGTCAAAATATTGTTGACAAGACTATAAGAATCCCCCTAAAGCACTGTTGATGAGGTAAAAAAATCAGAAAGAGGGTGCTAGAATCCAAGAACAGGTATAAAAATGTTCATGATTATGTGTCTCCATATATGAAAATATTCGGGTGAAAATCCCTTCTAAATTATTTATTGTCTCATGTTATGCACAAAATTATGAAAGGGAAGTTGTATGCCATGGATACCCAAGTAGGGTATGATTTGGTAAGAAGAACCTGAATGTTGGAGGTGTGAACCTCTGGAAATGAAGACTAATTATACGATGCAACAAAATTTGAACCAAGTGATCTATGTTGATGAAAAAGGTCAAAAACCTTTACTAAGAGATCGTATAAATCCTTTCGATCAACTACAGATCGAAATCATGAGGATCATGAAAGAAAACCTGGATTGAATCAGGTTAATCAAGAACCTGACAGAGGAAGTGAACAAGAGACGTTCATCGGAAGGAAACCGATCTTAGTCATCATATCGATTTCAAGATCCACTGGAGTTAACAGATCAAACGCTAGTTGTTCTATAACATCAACAATCCATATTCATTGCGGAGATCGAATGGGAACATGTGTTAACAGCGGAGCCTGTTCCTGTAATTTAAATTCAATGTAGTTTTGTTTTGAGTTTGGGGTCTAATCATAGATCAGATGACTTGTATTAATTGTGGAGCATGTAGGTGGAATTAGCGGGCGTGCTAGTTCATGACCCATAATCAACTAACACCATTGATAGCGTTGGGGTGGATGATCAACAAACATGATTAAAAGAGTTGGGCGATCAATGTTTAGATTATGGAGATTGAAATCTCCCACAAAGAGAAAAAACATTGGGGATTCAACCATCACTATGAACCATTGCTATGTGAATGATCGATGGGTGGACCTGCAAGGAACCCACTCGTTAATGCCACATAAACTTGTATAGTGATTGGGTTCTGTGGTTGAATTTGGAAAATCAAGGCTATGATCTCAATCTAAATTCTCGATTAAATACTTCTATGTTGGGATTGTTGTATTTGGAATCGATCTAGGGATAAGAGTGACGACTCTTATTCATTTCGAGGAAGGCATATGCACGTGGATTAACGTCAGGACCTATACCTGTAAATTAAACTAAATATAGTTTTGTTTTGAGTTTGGGATCTTATCGAGGATTGGACGGCCCGTATCATTGCGGAGATTGGAAGGAGAATTAAATCATGATCTATTTGAGGTTCCAAAGTCCCTTGCAGTCATTGGATCTAGGGGAGGATGGATCTTCACCGTCAAATTGCAGACAAAGGGTTTATCCAGGGTCATAGCACCCGGGCACAAGAGCTGAAAGGGTAGCGCCTGAAAATAATAGAGATAAGGTCACATCTCTCGATCGCATGGAGAGAAAAATAGAGTCCTCTGAGCCAGTCAAGGAAGGTAAAGTTTAGCACTCTATGTTATACTATGGTCGCGGGGACTGGCTCTATGGGAATAAAGGTGCCCATAGTTAGCACATTGCATGGAATGAATTGAGGGAATGCATGTTCCATAAGATGGATCACTCGAGGGACTGTATAGCAGTGAAGGGGATGCTTGAACCTGGGCCTGGAGGGTGAGTGACCACAAGGAAGAGGAGACAATGATATTTCTTGTAAACTATTGGGATCATGCACACGATGGGTAGCTCTTCCTGTGCGAGAAAACCTTGGCAAGATAAGATGGATCACTTGAGGGACTATATAGTAGTGAAGGGGATGCTTGAGCCTGGGCCTGGAGGGTGAGTGACTGCAAGGAAGAGGAGACCTTGATAGTTATTGTATACTAATGGGATCATACACACAATGGGTATGTCAAGGAAAGACATTGAGCATGGATAACAAGACAACCATGTGGATACAAATCCACAAATTGCACTGATAATTATTGTGCTAAGATTAGAAACTTGTTCCTAGAAATTTGTATACAATTTTATCACATGAGACTATGATTAATGTGCTTGTTGTTCAAGAATTACCTAAAGTAGGTGAAAGGACCTGATCGAGAAAGAAGGTTTAATATTTTTGAAACAACTGAATGAGAAAGGCATGACATGTGTTTTTGAGAAAGAACACTGAGGATAGTGTTCCTTTAAGGGGGAGAGAATTGTAACACCCATGTTTCCTCCAGTTTGTAACTTAATCATAAAATAGGATTACCATGCTAGGGCATGTGGACAATGTAAATGTATTATTGTTTGGGTTGCTAATAATTGACTGTGGGGGTGAAGCCTTGAAAGTATTGGCCATGATGTCACTAGAGGAAGAATGTGAAAACTATAAGGGAGGGTTAATTATATCAAATAACCCCAAATTTCCCTTGATGAGGATGATAAACCTCCTTCAGATCCCAGGGGGAGAAACCAATTAATAAAGAAAGGACCGATGGTTGAATTATCAACCACCCCCACGAATGGAAGCATGGTCTAGCTACAGAATGTCAGCTCGAAGTACCACAGAAATCCCCGAAATCCTCGAAGACTCGAAGTCCTGAAGTTAATCTAGGCCTTAGATTTGAGGATGTCTAGGAGCCATCCCGACTGTCAGATCCATGAGGTAGTAAGTCCGACGTTGACCACTTCGGGATAATAGAGGCTTAGAAATGCCAAAAATCCTGAAGAACAAAGTAGCGAAGTAATGTGGACCGTGGATATATGGATCCTTCGGGACCCCTCTCGACCGTTTGATCAAGGGAATATGGGGATTACATCAAGAGTACACGGGGACCCATGTGTCGAGTGATGATGATTCCAGTTGTCCCACTCAGATTCGAACACACAGGGGTATTAAGAGATAATTAACCGTGAGTTTCCCTTGGAAATCCATGGAGCAATGAAGTTCGTCTGTACCGTTGATCTGAGGGAGAGGATATGTGGTGAAAATTCGTCAACTTCAGGTGAAATCACTTCGGGAGAAAAGGGGATGTGTTGAACAAGAAATTCTGAAGGCTGGAGAGCTGGAGTTAACCTGAGTCGCCCATCAACTAAGGATAGGTGTCGACAGATCTTCCATTTCGAGAGATAGCCACTTCGAAGGAAAGTGGGTTACTCAAGTAAGGACCTATGAACACTGAAGTCTCGGAGTATATTACATTTGTCGATCAGGAAAGACACATGGCACTTGATCTAGAACTTCGGGTATAGAGTACTTCAAGAGGAAAGGTTGTGTGAGCGTCTGGGACTCCCGAATGTCAAAGTCCCAAAGTGAATCAGGATCGTCGAAATCCACAAGGACACACAGCGTCGGATTGTGAACTTAGGAGAATTGCCATTCCAGTGGAATTCATGTGGTGGTTGTCTTGGCACCTATTGTTTTGGCGTCGGGTCGCAACTCACGGTCATATGCAAGTATATGGGGAATGGAAGAAACCGAAATACTTAGAAGATGATATCCTCAAGTTCTGAGTTCAGTAAGGAGCGTGGAGGTCGTAGATGGGGAGCCCTGGAAGAGAAAAATGGAGTAGAAGCCCTGAATGAGGACATCGATTATCTTAAGAAGCGCAAAATTTTTACGCCCCGCCATGGGTTTGTTACATGAGGAAATTTGTTAGCAAAATGACCAATACCATCACAATTAAAACAAATCAAAGGAAGATTATCTTTATACCTGTCATTGGTTCCCTTTTTCAATCTTTTGACAAAGTTGTCCTCTTCTTCATCATCTTCTGAGACATCACTGCTACTGCTATGTTATTTTTCTTTGACCTTTTGGATGATTTGAAGGCTTCTTCTTTTATATCTAGATTTTCCCATTCAGTTATCATTTCATATGTTGTGAATATTCCATGTATTTCATTCATGCTTATTGAGTTTAGATTTTCTCTTTCTTCTAGTGCTGATATCTTAGGGTCAAATCTCATAGGAAGAGATCCTTGTACCTTTTGAACAATTACATATTCTTTGATTTCTTCTCCCAATCCCAAGATTGCATTTACTGTTTCATTGACTCGTAAAAATTAAGTTGCAATGTTCTCATCTTCCTTCATCTTTAGTTGTTCGAACTGACCTTTGTAAGTTTCAAGCTTTGCTTCTTTGACTTTTGAATCTCCTTCATAAATATTTCAAAGTTTGTCCCGAACATATTTAGTGGATTTACAATGTGCAACTTTGGTGAATATCGATTCTCCAAGACCATTCATAAGTGCATTTGTGTGTTTGGAATTATTCTGACCAAGTTTCATTGCTTTTTCATTTGTCGATGGAACTGCTGGTGTTGTGTATCCATCTACAATTGATTGCCAAATTTCAAATCCATGTTCCTATATATATGTCTTCATCCTTATGCTCCAAAATGCATACTTTTGTCCATCAAACTGTGGTATTCCATTTTTATACATGTTTTTGCTCTCCATGATCTACCTTTTAGTGGTTAAACTGATTTCTAAAGGAACCTTCTCTGATACCAATTGTTGGATTACTAAGAGGGGGGTGAATCAATAATAGAGCAATCTAATCCTTTTTAACCATATAATGAAAGTTCTATATAAATGTAGCATTATCGTCCAATATTTGTAGAGTAAATAAATAATGAACAAATGAACAATCATACACATACATAGTACACCAATGTTTTTACGTGGAAACCCAAAGCGGGAGAAAACCAGAGAATGATTTTTATTATATGTCTTGAAGAATTACATTCATTAGAAGCACCAACTTCCTTTGTTTCCCAACTGCAACTGGAAGGAGGCTCCAACCCCCTAGTTTCTCAGGCTACAACTTGAGGCAAGCTCCAACTCCCCAATTCTCTGGTTACAACCAGAAGGAGGATACAACCCCCTATGTTCTCCGACTACAACCGGAAGGTGGATACAACCACCTGTCCTTGCCCCATCCAACTGCCATGACATATAAGTATAATTATGGAACCATTGTCACACTATCACTGTGAGATATACTACTGTAAACCTGTACCAGTCAACTTGCACCAAATAACATGTACCAATAACATGAACCATGCATCAACCATGCATCAACCTGTAATAAACATGTACCATAAACAAGTGTATCAACCATGCACCAACCTGTGTACCTCAACCTGCAAACCTTCCTTAACTTTAACAACAAGAGACTAGCATTTTCATCAAACTTTACTTTAGTCTCACATGACTAGTTTTGGATTAGTCAACAACCCTAAGTTGAAATAATCATAAATATGTACCTATAATGAATAAATATCTAAAAATAGTACACAATTTTCTTCAGTGTGTTTTATGCAATTCCTCCAGGTGTCACTACTTGGAACCTCTCAGAAAAGGAGTTATAGCAAAAATGGCATGCCTTGTTGAATTCTGGATTATTCTAGAGAGAAAACCTGTAGAGCATGCCTCACATAGAATATGTGTTGTATGGATATGAAGAATTTACACAGAATACTAAAGACTCTACTCTAACCAACACATTTAGTCTTACTAAATTTGGATTTGTTATGAATAAGTTATGATGTTTTTACCCAAAACACCTGTTTTAGACTAGTTTCAGGACTAGCAACAAACCCTATTTTCCATAGAGTGTAACTCTAAAAATACAACGACCCACAAGTTGAAATTAGTACCAAAACTACTTGGATATGTTTCCTTAATGGCCTCCCAATTTCACGATCTGAATCATTCTATCAAAAATGTTATTGCAGAAATGGTGAGATGACCTGTAAATAACATACCTTAGAAAGAATCATCAAAAGAATTTATCTCCCTTGAATTTTGATCTTCTTTACTTCACCTTCCCTCTGAAATTTGGCTTAGATATCCTTTGGTTACCTCAGTCCCCTGTAGATATTCAATATGCTCAAGTGTAATTAAAATGAGAGATCCTTGACTCTTATTTATACTTTCATGTAGCTTCCTTAAGGGGTTACCTTTTAACCATCTTAACCCAATTTCATTATTTTAGGGATAACTCACTTCTAACCACTTTCCATAATTATAAATTTAACTATTTACTTTATTATTTAAATAATCCTCCTTGAATTTGTCACTTCACTTTATTATTTAAATAATCCTCCTTGACTTTGTCACTTCACTTTATTATTTAAATAATCCTCCTTGACTT
>JZKD02S0385820.1:28002-44807 GCA_000966675.3 Picea glauca
TTTACATTTGTATTGCAGCGTGTTTCAGCATCTGTTCTTCATAAACAATCGATTGCCATCAATGACAACCTTGATCATCTGCGTCATCTCTGTTGTAGCCATATTTCCAACAGAACATTACTTGGTAATCTCTTCCAAGTCATCCTCTGTCAACTTGTAGTACGACTGCAGCTTTTGTTTATGTTCATCGGTGCGCACTGTGATATAGATGAAATGGAGGTCCGCGATGAATTTCATCAAGGGTCTAAACCTATGGAGGGTTTTTGGGGTTATACAAGGCATAGATTGGATGGATACCTTCAATTGGTTGTAATAAGTATGAAAGACGACATTTTATTTCCATTTCTTGTTCATGTCATTCAAGTACCATAATGTACTGAACTCTGCGACCAGAGGTTCAAATGACTAGATGTCTGGGAAGGTCACACCTTCCGACATCTCCCATGTGATGAAAGTGATCAGGATGATAAGTCAGCTGAACTGGGACTCATATCCTTGATCTTGCGCTTCCCTGAAGTCCAATTCCAGCTGGTTTACAAGGTACTTTGTCCAATTCATTTGTAGGCCCTCTGTGCACTTTCCTGTGAGGTCGACTACAAATCTAGTCACTTGGGTAGGTCAGTTCTTGCGAATAAAATTTACTGTGATCAATTGATAAGCTAGGCACACTGCATTTCTCTAGATAGAGGATACCTTGTAGCCTCATGTTCCCTTCTCAACATCCACATAGGTGTCTTTTATCTTTTGCACAAGAGTGCAATCCATGGTTTTCCCAAGATAGAAATCTTGTGGGTCAGGGCCTTGCATGCTCATGCCTGTGATCCGATTAATCAACGTTGGATCCACGATCATATGGTGATTCAACCATAAATATCCACCATGGTAGTAAGACAACAGTAGATTGATGCATGCATTCACTTCTTGGTGCCTTCCGAAGTGCGGGATCTTCATAATGTTGAGGAGGGTAGACTGCGTGAGGTTCATGGTCTATGACTAGGGTATGATCTTCAAGTTCTTTCCCTTAGTTCTGTTTAGATACTTGTGAGGGGCGAGCATGTTGTACACCTTCCTGTCGATGAGGTTGAAGTCGCTAAACTTCAATGATGTGATCTTATCTTGTTCTGCGTGCACTGCATGTATCCCCTTCGAGAGGTACGTAGTGACCAATTCATATTCAAAGTCTCTGGGCACACTATCTAGGTTTATTTCTCAGCTCAGAGGTGGTAGATAGGCAGGTAGGATGCTCAGAATTGACTTAGCATTCACTAAGTCATTCTTGTGCTTAGTTCAAATTTCACAGGACGGTCCAGCTCCATGAGCAGTGGATGGAGAGGTTGATAGTCCTCTCATCGACGATTCTTGTATACCTGTAGACACTCCTCTTTTCGAAATGAATCAATCTGTCATAAATTCAATCAAAACTTCTTCAGCAACTTTCTCTGCAGTGCTCAATGCTTTTGACATACGCACTCAAGGGGAATAATTTGCAGGTTCGAGGAACAACTTAGACACGGTAATGAGATAGAGAGTGAGAGAACAATAATCATTGTATAAAATCGGCTTAGTCTGTGGGCTCAAATGATTAATTAGCAAAAAGTGTTCTCGGTGCATGGTGTGACATGATAAATAGGTAAGATTACAATGGTTTTCTTACAATGGGTATGAACCTCCATTAACTCCTATTCGATCTGTTATGGTGTGGCCCAACGATCTGATGACGAACCTTTATTTCTTTTCTGCTCATTCAAAGCGAGAGTCGAACGGATATATCGGCCCCAATGGCTATATTGCTTCATCGTGGCGAAGTGCCACGTGTCATTGTTCTAATATCCCAATGAAGCTCCAATTCTGCAAATTTTCTCTCTTCGAAGTTCCCTCTGGAACCTTCTACAACTTAGCTCTCTTCTTACTTTGTTTCCTCGTCTTCTTTCCAATGAGCTTATCTCGGTAGTTCATTTTCCATTTTGATTCTTATCTTCTTTTAACGTAGTTACTGGGCACTATTGAGATTATTTCCTAGGACTCAAGGGTAATACCTTTTCTTTGTCTGGGATAGGTACTTTAGTCTTCTGGGATTCCTCTAATGTTCTTGCAGATTCGACATCAGGGTCTCTAGTGTCAAATAGCTTCGATCTGTTCTCTTGTTCTTCAATCAATTGTGCGATCCTTCTAGTCATGAAATATTTTAAGTCTTGTTTCTTCTGCTCCAAGGCTTCTTCTTCTTCCCTTCATCTATCTTGAGCTCTATCAATCCAAGGTTTTCCTATTAACATGGTAAATGGGGTGATGTCTTCAATAAACTTAATAATCTCAAAATCTTCCTTTGTCGAAGTTCCATTAACGTTCATAGGTATCTGAGCGAGCTTCCCACATAAGTTTACCATCTTTCCTCTAAATAGTCCTATTCCTCCTAATGAAGGGATCGTATCAGGCCTTCCTATAGCTTCCCAAGTTCTTTCTGTCATTATATTCACTTGTGTTTCCTCATCTAGAACACAGTCAATTTCAAAGTCCCCTATTCTTGCTTTAAGGCACTCCTTGTATTTAAAAATCTTTGATAGTCTAACATGTCGATGGTCATCCAATGTGTCTTTCATCTGTAGTAATACATTATATGATTCTTTCTGGGGTTCTTTTATAGCCTTATTTTTTGGATCTCTCTTAGGGTTTTCTTGTCTTATGTTCAGACTTTCAAGCTTAGCAATCATTCTGGGGCAATCCAACACTTCATGGTCCATAGCCTTACAACAAAGACAACTAGGTCTTCTTTTAGGGAATTCCTTAGCAAGATGTCCTGGTCTTCTACAACTATAACAAAGGGTCAATCCTCTCTTTCTTTTATATGATCCCCAACCTCTCTTGTACTACACACTAGGATCATATGAGCTAACCTGCAATAAATTCTTTCTAGGATCCTGCATCCACTTGTTAGTCCAAACATTCTTTCTATGCATTGATATAACATATCTTTCACTAGTCTGATCATATCTATTCATATCAAACCTTCTTTTATCTATTAATACTCTAGTTTTCAAACTAGGACATACTCTTTTAAACATACCTAAATCCATACTCTAGAAACAAAAATTTCCACTTATCTTACTTCTATAGAGAACAAAGCTTCCAGATATAAAACTTTTAACTATTCTTACCTTTATCAGAGCACAGAGCTTGCAAATATTACCTCTTTTAATCAGACATTTTTACTTTTACCTTTCTTAGAGTGTCAAGCATCTAGATATTGCTTCTTTCCTTTAGATCGAGCTTCTTTCCTTAAAATTTGACCTTCTTTATTTAGAACATAGCTTTATAAGTCAAGTAGAATACTGTGTGCTAGGGCACAGATCTACACACAGAGCTTTCACAATTTCAGGATCAGTCTTTTCACAGAGCTTCTTCTTTCTCAATTCCCAGCAATCACAGTTTCAGGTCCTAGAAACAGAACCATTTGTTGGCACACGGGTAGACCCAGGGTTCAACCCTACAACAACGCACCAACAAAGCCCTAACTTCCGGCCCTTTCAGCAACACCTGCAAATTATATAAAGTCTCACTCGAGGTAGAGGCAGGGGTGGTTGCAAGACTTAGGTGTTTGCAACCTTAGCTAGGACATAGATCTATGATTGTACTACTTAATAAAACACTTAGCATCATCAATCCCTCAATATACAGTCAATAACCACTTCGCTTATAAGACAAAACTTCGCAACATTAACACTGATCTAATGTATTTAAGCACTTATCATAAGTAAATAGGTTAGATATGGTAGATCAAGCACTGAGGATATTCATGTATATCGGATCTATCATTCTACCTATTAGTAGCACTAAGCATAAGAAGATCTATATTAAACATATCAGATCACTTAGCATATAACATATGAACACATCAAGACAAAGCACAAAGAACATAACATAATGTTAACATGGTTCACCCCTACTCTGGGGCTACGTCCACCAACTCTTCTTCTTTATTGTCTTCAGTCAATCAGTTACAAGAATAAATCCATCACAACCCTTACTCCTCATAGGACAAAAGATCTGCGCAGCTCGCTAGATATTTCTTCCTTTCATTCACAGGACTAATCTCTCCACAATATTCTATAAGGACCTGCACTTAGCTTTGCAAGTCTCTTACATTCATGCACAAAACACTTACAGACTCTACTCACACTTAGCATACATTCACATCACATAGATTCACTATTCTCTTCGACTACTTACATTTCCTATCCTTCTATTTATACATACAAAATATGCCTAAACACGGGTAAAGCCATGGGTAAACGGGGCCGAGATCCCGTGATCTTCACCTTGTCTTGTGCTCCTCCTTTGACAGGATTTCGAAGTCTCAAAATAGGTCAACATGACCAAGAAACTCCCAAAACTTGGTCCAGGGCCAACACCACCTAGGAGAAAGAGGTACTATTGGGGGGGGCTCACAAGGGTAACGTTCCATTCCCCACCATACTTAAAACTTTCCATCATGGAGGCTCTCATAGTGTACTACAATTCAACAATGGGTCATGATCCATTCTCTAATGAGAAGAGGGGATGAATGCCCAAAGGTCGTTTCACAACTGCTTTGAAAAGAATAAGAAAATGATTCTAAATAAAGAAAGAAATGATATCAAAATAGTAATAAAAAAATATAGTGCAAACTTGAGCTCTACTCTTTTAGTGCTCGCCCCGATCCCAAAGAGAAAAGTTAAAGATTGAAACCTTATAATGGGTACTTGAAAATATGATAAAGCAAACAAGAAATATGGTTGATAAATGGGTTGGAAAAAATAGCACATAAATATGGGGCAACTCAAGGTCAAGCACACCCTCCACAAATATTCTCATAGAAATGGATTTAATGATAGCGTGAGCCATGAAGTAAACCCTAAAACCATATAACTATCACACTTACTCTTGAATGGTTTTTAATTTATCTGTCACTCTCAATACCTATCCCTCTACCTGGGTTATTTTATATCATATCTAGGTGGCACATTCAATAGGGTTGGATGAAGGCCCTCCTAGGCTAGTGTGATACTTGAAGGGGATACTAAGGTGAATTGTATTGCATGGCTTATGTATTAACTTGCAATGTACTTTACATGTTTTAAGGACTAATGCATCTTATGAACTTTTTCTAACCATGTTTTATACTTTGATTTGTTTTGGATGGACCTGAAATGGTTCTTCAAGGGAAGTCATGGGCTTGTACCCATGATGGTGTTCCTTTATTGCAGGAACTTGGAATGTGTTATGGAGAGAAGTGGGTCATCAAGTGACTCACCACCCTTAGAAATTAGCTCTCACATCCTCAAAACCCTGAATGATGGAAATATGGGCTTGGTAGGAGCATATTCAGTCATGATGGCACACATATGGGCGGGAAGTCTCACAAGTTGAGCAGAGAACCCAAAGAATTATTTTTCACCAGGGATTTTGTACTAGAAAATAGTCAGAGACAATGCAAAGATGGCATGCATATCCCTAGGTCTTAGACGAAGCATCTAGATCTTGTACAATTTTCCCATTATGGTGATGATGTAACCTTCTAGGGTTTCATGCATACATGGGGTACTGATGACATATGCCATGAAATTTGGTGAGGAGAGACATCACTCTCTCCCACACTGCACCATATTGATGTCACATGACCTTTGGAGGCCTCCTTCTTACCTAAGAGGCCTTGACGTCTCACACATGTGGGCTATTTTGATTGTATTTTTCATTTATTACACTTTGTAAGGGTGAAATGAGGGGCCATCCCCACTTAAAACAATGGTATATTATGTTTGAGGATAAAAGTGAGGTACTAGGCCTCATATAAGAAGGCAAGCCTCACTTTCATTTGTAGCATTATCATTCCTCACCTTTGTGAGGCACTACTTCTGAAATTTTCATCCCTTAAGGGTTATTGGCCCTTTCTCTCTCATTTGTTATGGTTGGAATGGTCTCTTGTGGATGGATTTTCTGATTTTGGATGGGTATTTCTACAATTAGGGTTACATTCTCTTGGTTTCTTGGATGAAGTAAGTAAATTTCTTCAATTCTTGTTCATGCTATTAATGTTTATGGTAAAATGTTTATTTTGTTGCAAGAAGTCTCGTTTAGTGAAAACCTAAGAGAGGACCATAAGTGCTTCTTCCTCTCACAAGGTTATATTTGTCTAGAATTGGTTAATTGTCCTTACTAGGGTTAGAACCCTAAATCCCTAAAGTTCTAGCACTTTAGGATTTTATCCCTAGATAATTGATCTTTGACCTAGTTGAAGATACTAGAAGGGAGAAAAGGTTTATAGGGCCCAAATGTGCTTGCACCCTAGAAGCCTTTCTCCTCAAGATCTAATACCTAAGGGCCAAATGTGTTTTCACATTAAGGTTTAGATCCTACCTCTTGGTTTCAAGTAGGCCAACCTTCAATATTGGTCACATTGGAAGACTCCATAACCCTAGAAAGGCACTAATCTTAAAGCACTCTTATGGTGAATTGATTGATTGACCTCTCTCTCAAAACTCTCAATCATTCTAATAACTATACTAACTCAAACCCTATAAAACAAACTAAATTTCTTGTTGTTGTTATAAAATTTTGCTACAACCATCTAAAAATGATGATAATAATAATAATAATATAAAAAACATAATAATAATCAAAATAACATTGCAGTGAAACCCCAGTTTTTGGTGCTACAAGAATTAGTGATACTTGAAAACCAATCTCTGGTTGGTATCACTGGGCTTTAAAAAGAAAAATTAATTAATAATAGAACTATGAAAACCCTCTTAGAGATGCAATTAGATAGGAATCCTATGAAAACCAGTCTTCTTTTAGATGAAGCCTACAAAAAAAAGAAGAAAATAAAAGAAAATAAGCATGCATTCAAGTAGTAATCAGACAAAGAACACCAATAACATGACACTATTTTCCTTTCAATATTGTTTGATCTGACATTTTTCACAGTTGATCAGAAAATCTCTTCCCTTTCCAAGATTTTTTAGTCTCAAACTCTCTCTGCTTCTTAGAATACTATAGCTCCTGGCAACCAATAACTCAAGTTAAAATATGGGATTACTTCTGTCTCCAACCTGCTACATACCATTTACAATTTTTTGCAGAGCACCATTATCTTTTTCATTACTTTCACCACCATCTCTAGTCATATATTTCATTGAACAGGTTCTTTTGTACAGAAATTCTGCACAGTATGTTGCATTAAATAGATGTACATGGTGCTTATATTTCACATCTACACTACCTCTTGGCTATAGTAGCATTGTAGGCTTGGTTTTTTCCATAGTTATCCATAAGTTTCTTGGAGCCCTTACTTTAGTTTATGCATCAGACTCCCACTAATCCTAATCCTGATCATATCACATCACCTCATGTCAGCCTCTTCCAGTCCCATTTTCAGTAACAAGGCCTCGATTGATAAAAATCATGCCACTGACATGGTTCATGCTATTGATTGCACCACTGTGAATGTTCATGCTACTAATCATGCTCTTGTTATGGATGTTACTCTTGTTACTCATCCCTATGCATGCTTCCACATTACTCATCTACTCCAACATGCCACATCTCTACTTCCACGTAGTCCACCCTTATGCCCGACTTCTTGGTAAGTACAGGTATGTTGCTTTATTATTATTTATCAAAAAATTTGAATTGTACGGATGTGTCAATAGGGTTTCTTTGTGCTCCAGTAGACTGGATAATCCTTTGGCATAGGTGAGGTAGTATGCATGCATACCTCTCCATAATAGTACATATTTTCCTCTGTACTCTCTCTCAATTAATAGATGATGATTAGTAATGGCTATGTATCGGTTGCAAATTTTCCAAATCTTAACACCTATCGTCCTCTTGTGATTCATATCTATGTCGATATAGACCTATAATGGTTTCCTTTTTGAAGTATGATGTTATGGATTGGACGCATGCCCTCCAAATATTTCCCTTTTGATTTGTATCCATGCTGACACCTTCATATCCTCTCATTTAAAATAGATTAATGCTCAGAAACAACACTAACAAAACTCCCTACGAGCTATGGAAAGGAAGACCAGCAAATGTGAAGCACTTCAGAGTCTTTGGAAGAAAATGCTACATCAAAAGAGAAGATGGAAGAATGGGAAAGTTTGACTCTCATGTGGACAAAGGATTACTTGTTGGTTACTCAAGTATAAGGAAAGTATACGAGTGTTACAGCCTGAGATTGAACAAATTTGTGGAAAGCATCAACGTAACAATTGATGAAATAGGTAGACACGAATTAAACGAAGAATAAAATGAATCAATGGAACAATTTTGCGAAGAAGAAGCAGAAGATGAAAAAGAAGTAGAATGAGAAGATGAAGAGGATTTAACGGAAGCATAACAGAAATTTCAGCAAGTGCCTCCAAAGAAACCTAGCAGACGAGTACAAAAGAATCATCCTTAAAATCATATTATCGGAAACAAAGATGCAAGAGTTGAGACTAGAAGAAGAATTTGTTCACCAGAACAAACGCACCTATCACTCTCACCTACAATTGAACCAACCTGTTTTGAAGAGGCCAGCAAGGATGAATTTTGGAATAAGGTCATGGATGAAGAATTGGATCAAATAGAGAAAAATGACACTTGGGAATTGGTTCCAAGACCAAAGGATAAGAATGTGATCGGCACAAAGTGGGTATACAAGAATAAATTGAATGAAGATTGAACCTATCACTCTCATCTACGATTGAACCAACCTATTTTGAAGAGGCCAGCAAGGATGAATTTTGGAATAAGGACATGGATGAAGAATTGGATCAAATAGAGAAAAATGACACTTGGGAATTGGTTCTAAAAACAAAGGATAAGAATGTGATCGCCATAAAGTGGGTATATAGGAATAAATTGAATGAAGATGGACATGTTACAAGGGACAAATCTAGATTGGTATGTAAAGGATATACACAGGTTGAAGCAATCGACTTTGAAGAGAAATTTTCCCCAGTTGCCAGAATGGAAGCAATCCAATTTATTTTAGCTTATTCATGCTCCAAAAATATTAAAGTGTATCAGATGGACGTAAAATCATCTTTTCTGAATGGGGAACTTGAATAAGAAGTCTACATTGAACAACCAAAAAGATTTCATTTGTCAGAGAAAGCAGATTATGTGTGTAAATTAATGAAGGCCTTGTATGTTCTAAAAGAAGCTCCTAGAGCATGGTTCTATAGACAAGATAAATATCTACAATAGACAGGGTTCAGAAAAGGAAGTGCAGACAAAAACCTCTACACCAAGTTAACTCAAGATAGTATTTTATTAATTAAATTTTATGTTGATGATATTATTTTTGGAAGTACTAATGACAGGTTCAGACAGAAATTTTCAAAGGACATGTAGAATGAATTTGAAATGTCATTACTTGGATAACTATCCTTCTTTTTGGGTCTTCAGATACGTCAAAGCAACCAAGGAATTTTTATTTCTCAAACCAAGTATATCCGAGAAATGATAAAGAGGTTCGGAATGGAAGATTGCAAACTAATTATCACTCCCATGCAAACCAGTTGAAAGTTGAACAAAGATGATGATTCAAATCTACAGATCAGAGGCAATACATGTCAATGATTGGTAGCCTACTATATGTGACAGAATCCAGACCAAATGTAATGCAGGCAGTTGGACATGTGGCACGATTTCAAGCAGCACCAAGAGAATCACATGTACTAGCAATGAAGAGGATTTTCAGATATATCAAATGAACATAAGAGTTTGGATTATGGTATCCAAAGGAAAGGATCTATCACTTATTGCTTACACAGATGCAGATTGGGCAGGTTGCATTGATGACTGGCGAAGCATCAGTGGAGCGATGTTCTACTTGGGTGAGTGTTTAGTATCATGGTTGAGAAAGAAACAATCATCAATATATTTTTCTACAACCGAGGTAGAGTATATTGCAACAACATCATGTTGTAGACATGTTCTATGGATGAAACAAACTCTGACAAATATACATGTTGAGTATGATGAGCCCATTCCAATCTATTGTGATAATACAAGTGCCATCAGTATCTCAAATAACTTGGATATGCACTCCAAGAAGAAGCACATTCTAATCAAGTATCACTTTCTATGGGAACAGGTTGTAGAAAAGAACATCAGAGTTCAATATGTGGGCAAAAACGAGCAAGTGACAGACATCTTTACAAAGCTGATTCCACAGGAAGCCTTTGGGTATCTTCGCGAGAGACTCAGATTTATTTCTACTCCAAAATGAATTCTTTTGAATGCTTATCTTATATGTCATAGATGTACACGAGGAAGCACCATAAAGAGGATAGTTCAGGTTGGGAGATCATACGAGTTAGTTAGGAGGAGCAACCTCGAATGGAAAGATACCTTTACCATTGATGACAAAGGGGGAGAGATTTATCAGATGCAAAGGATAGAGGCATGGTTCTAGGGGGAGTGTTGGTCACAGAGATGAATACATGGTTCCAGGGAGAGCATGAGTGATATGATTTTAATATTGCATCAGAGTGTTTTCATCAATGCCAAAGGGGGATATTGTTGATTAATTGGGTTGGTTATCATTGATGTCAACCCTTGAAGAAAGTCTGGTAGTAAATTTCAGTAGCACAAAGGTTTGGGTAATGGATCCAAGTTTGTTTGAGGTATAATGATATGAGTTTTGATATATTTGTAGGTAAAACTATTATAGATGGATAGTACTTTTCATGCCATTTTTGGTGGTATGTGGAACGTTGCATAACTCCTCACAGTTTGTGTAGTGTCCCCAAGACCAAGAATTTGTAAATCAGATGTATGAAATGAATTGTAAATATGTGTTATAGGCTGGTGAGCCAAGTTTGTATAAGCCGGTGGGCTTATGTGATTGTTAGGCCAGAGAGCCTAAGGATTGGAGGCCAAGGGCCTGATTTTGTACCTATATGTATGCAACACATTAATAAAATATAAACATCATCGCGTGCAAACCGACCACGATGAATGAGTGATGGGGGACTGAGCTTCCACAGAGTGGGCAAGGAATTAGGGCTGGAAGGTGGGAAAAGGGCCTAAGTGTTGAGCCTAGGGGCTTAAGCCTTGGGAATAAAGAACATGTGCATTTTATGTTTTATTTTATCCTATATTCCTGGCAAGAGGAAAGCATGCAAAGGGGATGCATGCTGATGGAGTGCATGCAACTCCAAGGGTGACAAGTGTCAACCCTGGTGCATGCAAATAAAACGACCGAGATGAGCTGTGAGAGGGGTCCCTCCTTCATTTCACCCGACTGCCTGAGCGTGTACAGAGATATGAATAGTACGACTGCCCAACCTATGCAAGAATACCCCGTACGCCCTCTGAACAGGAAAAATCTGTGTGCTGATTCAGAATAACTAGTGTTAATTTCCGAAAAGCCAGGTTCACCCTCTCCATTCTGAGTCGTGGAGTTTGTGTCGATCCCTGTGGGAATTGCTTGTCACGCAATCCTGAAAACCATCACCGTGAGACCTTCCCATCATTGTTGATTCTGTTTGGGAAGCCCGTGTCTGTATTCCTGGTTGGCTGTGGTGGCCACACAGAGCTGGACTGTGCATGGCTTGCTGGCCAGTGCGAGTTGTGATTGAGCTTTTGTATGACCTCTCTCTAGGTGACAGAGGTGACTATTGTTGGAAGAGGCAGGTTGTCAGGCCTGTGAGCAACTCTTTCTAGGTGAGAGAGTTTGTTGGGAGGTGGTTTCTTCCAGAGAGTGTCCAGCACCAGCTTTGGGCTCTAAGACTTCCTAATCCATCCTATTACCAAGACCTAGAGAGGGAGGTGTAGCACCAATGGACTGTTCTTGTGAAGGTGTATACTCCTGGGTGGAACATGAAATATCCCTGATCCAGCTGATCAAGATATTCGCTACTGTTCTAATGCATTGGTGTACAGATCTAATACACTAGGGGTTTATGGATGTGTTTTAGTCATGTATGTGAGATGAGGAATTAGGTCAAATTCCTCCCTTTATATCTTTCCCGACCTAATTATTCGTTGACATCACTTAACCTAGGCGCCTTTCCTCCTAAGTGATTTATTTGTCAATTAAGTCCCCCCCTTATCACCTTTTCATTTTAATTCTTTGTTGACTTAGGCTTAAGTGACTTTTCCTAATTATTTTGGCTTAATTCATCGTTTAGCCTTAATTCCTCCTTATTTCTCCACCTGGTTCCCTGTTTGTGCCTAACTATAGTCTACGGGAACATATAGACTACTAAGTCACTCCCTGCTGGCCTAATCTTGGGGATGGGACATCACAGTCCTCCCTTCCCGAGATTGCTTGTCCTCAAGCAACATCAATCATGGGTGCTACAGAATATGCTCTCCCTCCCATGTGGCATCCTCCACTGGAAGACCCCTCCATCTAACCAAGCACTCTCTGATGATCCTGCTCCTCAATCTGCGTTCTCTCTACTCTAGTACCTCCTCTGGCACTAGTTCCAACTGTCCCTCCTCATCCAAGGGTGGAAACTCCTATGAAATGCTAATCTGTTGTCCTACCGCCTGTTTAAGGAAAGAGACGTGAAAGATGTTACGAATCTTTCTACCCTCTGGTAGATCTAGCTCATATGCCACCTCGCATATCCTCCTGATGACTATGTATGGCCCATAGAAATTTGGCTTCAGTTTCTCTGCTCTGCTCCTCTTCAAGGAAGACTGTCGGTATGGTTGTAATCGCAGGAAAACCAAGTCTCCTACCTCAAAAATGTGCTCAACTTTGTGTCTATCTGCATATATCTTCTGCTGATTCTGAGCTGACTGCAAGTTCTCCTTTGCTGATTGTAGATCCTTTGATTCTCCTCCACCCAATCCTTGTCCCCCGGGACCCTGCTGTCCCAAAATACAGTATCTATAAAGCAGGGTGCATCATATCCATACAATGCCATGAATGGTGACATCCTAATGGACATATGGTAAGTTGTGTTGTAGCAATACTCAGCCATATGTAACCATCTCACCCAAGTGCATTGTTGTCCCCCCACATAGTTCCTCAGATACCCTTCCAGCCATTTGTTGACGATCTCTGTCTGCCCATCTGTCTGTGGGTGGTAGCTGGTACTCGTAGCTAACTCTGTGCCTGTCAATCTGAAAATCTCCTGCCAAAATGAGTTGATGAAGTGTCCATCCCTATCACGGACTATCTGCCTAGGTAACCCATGCAACCGAAATACCTCCCTGAAGAACAAATCTGCTACCTGTATGGCCTTATAGTCTATGGGTATGGCGAAGAAATGTGCGAACTTGGTCAGTCTGTTGACCACTACAAATATACAGTCCCTTCCCTGCACTCTAGGGAGGCCTGTAATGAAATCCATGGAAATGCTCTCCCATTTTTGCTCTAGAATGGGTAGAGGCTGAAGTAACCCTGCGGGATGTGTCTGCTCAGACTTGTTCTACTGACAAGTCATGCACTCTCATATGTGTTTAAGCACGTCATCCTTGAGACCCTTCCATGAGAATCTCTCCCTGATCTGCCTATAAGTTTTGAAGTATCCCTTGTTGGACAACTGAGAGGGGGGGGTGAATCAATTATTACTGAGCTTAAACAATTATGCTTCTTTTTAAAAAATCTTTGCAGAAACACTGAATGATGATCACAATAATGCAGAGAAATAAACACAGGCACATTCAGCATCAGTCACATATATGAGAAACACAGAGACAGATATTTTCCGAGGAAACCCATGCAGGGTAAAAACCTCTTTTCTTTTATATGATAAGTAATGGTTACATTCTTTACAGTATCATACATATGAGCACCAACTCATAATGAGGCTACAACCTCAGCTTTGCAAGCTGCAACTTGCTGAGAGCACCAAATCTCTGTTTTCTCTAGCACCAACTAGAAGGAAGCATCAACTCCCTGGTTTCTCTAGCACCAACTAAGAGGAAGCACCAACTCCCTGTGTTCAAGCACCCACTTGAACCTCTGAGGACAAAAGTCCTCCCTAGCACCTCCCAACCACCCTAAAATATAAATATTTGCTTCTGAAACTTATTACAGTGATATAATGTTCAACAGTGGCTTACCTGACTTATCACTATTCTGCTGCATCTCATTTCTCTTTCTGCCACACTGCCTTTCTGCACATATCACTTGTGTTGTCTAGTCTTCTGCTTTTTATGCTCTGTGTGCCATCTCCATTCTCTGCACAGTTCCTCTTCTGTGTTATTCAACTGCTACACTCTGATCCTTCTTCACACCTGAATCACCTTTACAATAAAAAATCACAACAACCTCCAACAACAACAGCAACAACAACCCCTTCTCTTCTCTGTACTATGTATTTATAGCTTATGTGCACCTTGTGCATGCACTATTCTCCATTCCTATACATGCTCCAACTGTGCCAATCTTCTCCATCTCTCGAGTGCTCTGCATGATCTTCATCGTAACTCTTCAGCTTCTCTGGCCGTTTTCCCAAGTGTCTTCTAGTCCTCTGGATGAAACCATCAATGGTTTCTAGCAGTTTCATTGTTGCATGCAACAGTAGCCCTACGATCAATACTTGATCCAACGATTCAGATCCAATCGAGATTTCATATATCGCGATTTCGACACTCTTGGCATTCATAGTTTTAGTCACTTGCAAATCCTGATCCCCGAAACTCCGATGTGGAGCTTATCCGGACTAACTCCTTCTCTTCCTGTGACCAAGGGTTGTGACCATAGCCTTATGTCTCTCCATATTGCGATTCCCAAAACTCCGACACGGAGTTGAACCAACGGTTCAGATATGAACTTGTTTCAACGGACACGATTGGATCGTGATATCACACATCGCGAAATCAGGATTCTTGTTGTATTGAGTTCTTTGCCTCATGAATTTGTGATCCCCGAAACTCCGATACAGGCTGTGATCAACGGTCTTGATCAACACTTGATCCTACGGCTTAGATCATTTCGTGATTTCGCATATCACAAAATCGACATTCTTGATGCAATGAGTTCTTTGCCTCTCGAATTCGCAATCGGTGAAACTCCGATACAGACTTGAATCAACGGTCCAGATGCGATCTTTATTCAGTGGCTGTGATTAAATCGTGAAATCCCAAAATCGCAAAATCGGCATTCCTGATGTCAAGTGACTTTGTCATTTCAAAGTCTCGATCCCTAACGCCTCTCCATTGACTGGAATCAACGGTTCAGATTTAACCTTAATCTGACAGCTCAGATTACATCGCGATATCGCAAATCGCAAAATCAACTTTCTTGATGTCAAGTGACTTTGTCATTTCAAAGTCCCGATCTCTGAAACTCTGCTGACATCACATGTGGTTTGACACGTGTTAAATACTTCCACGTGTCACTTTGATTCGTGACTTACATTTGCCTAAAGTGTTGAATCTGCCTAACACCTGTCATTACCTGGTTGTGCCACGTGTTCGTAACTGACGTGGTCTGCTGTCATGAGTTGGATCGATGGTCTAGATCACATGTTGATCTGACGGTTCAGGTTCAGTCAGGATTTCTTTCATCGCGATTTCGGGGTTTCTATTGTAATTGTTCACGGGACTTGTGAAACTTCGATTCCCGATTCTCCGATGAAGAAAATCAACGGTCCATATCTCATTCTTGCTTTAATGGCTGCGATTAAATCGCGAAATCACATATCGTGATTTCGGGGTTCTTGTTGTCAAGTGAATTGGACATTTCAAAGTCTCGATCCCCAATTCTCCGATGAAGCCTCCTGTCGATCTTCTCCCGGTGGTGCCCGATCGATGCCATGCATCCTTCCAAATGATGGTCCCGATTATGTTGGGATATCGATACTTTCAATGTACCAGTTCTCACAACCTTGAGAACTTGGATCTCCTGATGGCTTATCTCCCTCACAGCTTCTGCATATCTGACAGCTGTCGGCCTTTCGGGAAATTTGAATGGGATCCAACGGTCATTGGATCTCTGTCTTCCTTCTCCTCTACAAACTCCTGTATCTTGAGCTTTGTTGCGTGCGTTTTCCTCAATGTTATTCCTCTTGAGCTTTCACGTCCGAATCTCCAAGGGATTTTATCCTTTTTATCCTGCCATCTCCACTGTTGTACTTGCCATCAATGACAAGCATATGCTACTTGTTAAACATTTTCCAACAATCTCCCCCTTTGGCATTGATGGAAACTACAGCATCCGAATTCTTTTCTCCCCCTTTGAAATCAATGTCAAAGAAGAGACATGCTCCCCCTGAGCTATTGTAGTAAATGTAAGAGGCATTAGATAATCAAACAATACAAATCTTTCCCTAACAGGATGGACTCTTTTAGGTGTGAAACGAAATGACACCCAGCTTCTGTCTGAGATATTCAAATGGTGTCTTGTCTAGGGTCTTAGTAAAGATGTCTGCAATTTGTTCTAAAGTGGGAATGTAATGGACCTGAACAATCTGATTGGTGACCTTCTCTCTCAGAAAATGATATTTTATGGGAATATGTTTTGTCTTGGAGTGGAGGACAGGATTTTTAGACACACTGATGGCACTTGTGTTATGACAATGAATTGGGATCGGTGCAATATATTTTACCTCTAAGTCTGCAAGTGTATGAATCATCCATAATACATGTGTGAAATAGGTAGCAACAACAATGTACTCTTCCTCTGTGGTTGATAAATAAATGGAACCTTGCTTTTTACTAAGCCAGGCTACTAATGAGTTACCCAAGAAGAATTCTCCTCCACTGGTGCTTTTTCTTTCATCAACACAGTTTGCCCAATCTGCATCTGAATAAGCAGTCAACTGAAGACTTTGATTTCTGGGATACCACAGACCATAAGTCATTGTTTC
>JZKD02S0385820.1:68720-81723 GCA_000966675.3 Picea glauca
ATGTTATCAAGGAGGTGAAATTGCAGCTATCCTCCAAATTTGACATGAAGGATCTCAGTGTTGCTAACTTCATTCTGGGAATGGAGATTAAAAGAGATCGTGCAAACAAGAAACTTTGGTTGAATCAGAGAAAATACATTGAGACGATATTGCAGAGGTTTAATATGCATGGAAGTAAACCGATCAAGGTTCCTATTACTATAGGTGTAAAGTTATATGTAGATCAGTGTCCCAAGACACGGGAAGAAGAAGAGGACATATACCATGTTCCATATGCCAGTGTAGTTGGCAGTTTGATGTATGCGGTTTGTACTAGACTGGACATTGCACATGCAGTGGGAGTTTTGAGCAAGTATATGTCAAAACTAGGGAAGGAGCATTGGACAACAGTAAAGAGGGTCTTCAGGTATTTTTGTGGCACTACCAATTATGGATTGTGCTACCAAGGAAGACCAGGATTGGATAGAGTAGTGGACATACATGGCTTTGTTGATGTAGACTAGGCTGGAGATTTGGATCGTAGAAGATCTACAAGTGGGTATGTGTTTAACCTATTTGGAGGAGAAATCAATTGGATGAGCTAAAGACAAGTTGTAGTAGAACTCTCAACTACAGAAGTTTAATACATGGCAGCCACTCATGCAAGAAAGGAAGCAATATGGTTACAAAGATTATGTTCAGGTATTGGGTTGGTACAAAAAGTAGGGAGATTAGATTGTGATAGTCAGAGTGTAATATTCCTGGAAAAGAACCCAGCTTATCATTTGAAGACAAAGCATTGATGTTCAGTATCACTTTGTGAGAGACATGGTTGAGGAAAAGAAGGTGTTGTTGGAAAAGGTTGAAACTTTGAAGAATGTTGCAGATTTATTGACAAAGTCTATGAGCATAGAAAAGTTCTTCTGGTGTAGAGTAACAATGGGCATTGTTTCCCTAGATGCAAAGAAAACAACAAGTGGGAGAATGTTGGGTATATGTTATATTCTTTTCATGTGTGTGTTGACTATATAACCACATAGATTTTACTATTTTTAGCGGTTTTCTAAATTAATCTCAGATTAAGGGATTAATGTTTTGGTATCTACATAATACCTAAAACATTGTATATATTGTATGGTGAATGGTGAAATTCTATATAATGAATATAAGAAATTTTTTCCCTGGTTGAGGGTTTCCGGTATAAATCTTTGTGTACTATGTGAATGAGCCATTGATTAATTTATGTTTTTCTTAAGAATCTATATGCATTGCCTTACTTCACAGGTTTAAAACTTACAATAGTCATATCTCGTATTGATGTTTCCTTCTCCCATGGAAATACCAACTAGGGTCACTTTCCTCTTTATGCAACAACGTCTAGCAAGAAAATCTTCTTGCCTTAGCATCCATAGGGTTTTACCCATCTCACTTTTATCTGCTCATGAGGAGTTATATACTCCGATTTTAATATAGAACAATAACTATAATTTCCATGGATCCTACCTGATCCTATCAGATTCCTTTAAGCCCACAAAGATATTAATCATTATATAATCTACCGTCATCAGTGCCTGAAGTTCCAACTTCCCATGCTTAGAAGTAGTGTTACGAACACCAAGTCATCTGTCCTTTGGGATTTAGTTGATCTTGACAGAACCCTGCCACCTTCATCTATCCACATTCAAGTCTTATTATAAATTTTAATTAGCATATCCCTACTCCGGTAAGAGTAGTTTTCACTTTGACAAAGGGCTAAATAAATTCTTCTGCTGAAATTCAACAAGAATTCCCAAAATCATAGGTTCAATCTGCAGTCCTTCTCCTCAAGGAGTTGATGCAGATAGTAAACCTTCTTCCAAAGGTAGAATTACCTTTCAATAGGCATCATCTTAACCTTAGTGAACATAATCTCATGATTGTTCTTTGACCCATCCAGGCCTATGTCTAAATCATGACCTGCTAGATAAGGTGTGGTAGTATGCCCTCTCCCTTAAATTTTTCTAAGAAAGAAAATCACTCGACTCTTTCATGAGCCCAAGTAGGCCAAGTGTTGTAACCATACTCTGATACCAATTTGTAACACAACCACGGTGGGGCGTAAAAATTTTGTGCTTCTTAAGAGAATCAATGTCCTCATTTGGGGCTTCTACTCCATTCTGCTCTTCTAGGGCTCCCCAGCCACGACCTCCACGATCCTAACTGAACTCAGAACTGGAGGATATCCTCTTCCAAGTCCTTCAGGTTCTTTCATTCCCCTTATACTTGCATATGACCATGAGCTGCGACCTGACGCCAAAACAACAGGCGCCAAGGCAACCTCCGCACAAATTCCCCCAGAATGACAATTCTCCTAAGTTCACAATCCGATGTCGCATGTCCTTGGGGATTTCGACAATCCTGATTTCAGCCATGGATTTTAGCCATGTATCCTCTCCCTCGGATTGATGATACAAATGAACTTCGTCGCTCCACAAATTTCCAAGGGAAACTCACGGTTAACAGTCTCTTAATACCCCAGTGTGTCCCACTCTGAGAGGGACACCTGACATCTCCATCACTTGACACATGGGTCCCCACGTACTCTTGATGTAATCCCCATATTCCCTCGATCAAATGATCGAGAGGTGTCCCTAAGGATCCATATATCCATGATCCACATTACTTCGCTACTTTGTTTTTCAGGATTTTTGGCATTACTAAGCCTCTATTCTCCCGAAGCGGTCAACATTGGACTGACTACCTCATGGATATGACGGTTGGTATGGCTTCCAGACATCCTCATATATAAGGCCTAGATTAACTTCAGGACTTTAGGTATTCGGTTATTTCTACCTCCCTCGCGACGAAATCGCTCAATTCGTCGAACTCATGAAGTCCGAAGGACTGATGTGGTTAACTCTCACGCTCTTTCCCGTATCCAACGGTCACGACAGACCTTGGCTCTTCCCAAATATATCTCATTTGTTCATATTCCAAACAAGGGAACCTTCCCTTTCGATACTTCATCCTCACTATTCTTCCTGAGCTTTGTTTGCTCTAAAAGGATTAATATCTTTGCACTCTTTCTTATGAACTTAAAACTTAGAAGGGTCTTCTGCACACCCTATGATCTCCTTCATCAAGTCTAGAACCTAAGTGGTTCTTGGTCTCTTCTTGCCTCACAGAGAGCTTGTGCGTATCTGCACCACCTCTCCTGAACTTAACAAAATTCATCCTCCAAGGGACTCAAAATGATTAGGAGGGTCGACATGCATACATGAGACAGTGCCCAAGGTCGATGAACTCACAGTTTGTGACTCTATCTTAAGCCACCACAGAATGCAAGCATTTACAATTATAAAACAGGCAATTCAGTACTTACTTAAATACATAATTTAAACAAGAATAAAGAGATATAGTATAACCATTAAGAAAACATGCACATCTTTGGGTCATTCACAGTATATCTAACTTGAATTCGTAGTACAACTTAAATACACAAGATATGTGATTACTTATCTATTACAGGTGGTAGCCAACTAACTGAATATGGGTGTTTGTCCTTCCACCTGACCATAGGCTCAAATCCATTCACTCTTAGCACTTTGGCCACCCCCGTGCCAAGCCATGATATCACTAGGGAACTCTTGTAGTTCTCAAGGGTTATTTCTCTGTTTCAGCTTCTACTCGGGTTTTGTTCTCTACAACTTTCAGATATTTATTTCTTTGTTATGGTCCTAGTTGAGGTTTATCATATGCTCACTCAACATCAAGCTCGCAGCCTTCTATTCATCATTCATTGGAGAGCTTTGTGCATCTCCCTTATGATATTATGCTCTCGTTTGATGTCTCCTCTATGGTTTTCCATGTTTATGTATCTTACCTTCCTTCTTTAGGAAGGTTTTCAACCTATCATGTTCCTTCTGTCAGAAGGAATCTCAGGTTTGCAGGTCTCTGTGGTACTTTGGGATGACATTCTATAGCTAGACCATGCTTCCACTCATGGGGATGGTTGATAATTCAACCACCATTCCTTTCTTTATTAACTAGTTTCTCCCCTTGGGATCCGAAGGAGGTTTATCATCCTCATCAAGGGAAATTTGGGGTTATTTGATATAATGAACCCTCCCTTATAGTTTTCATATTCTTCCTCTACTGATATCATGGCCAGTACTTTCAAGGCTTCACCCCCACAGTCAGTTATTGGCAAACCAAATAATAACACATTTACAATGTCCACATGCCTTAGCATGGTAATCATACTTTATGATTAAGTTACAAACTGTGGGAAACATGGGTGTTACACCTCATAAGAAAAAGAGAAATGATGAAGGTTACTCAAATAGAAAACAAACATATAAAGGCAAAAGAACCACAAAGAAAATTTTGAAGAAAAACGTATGCACCAAAGAAGACATCTCATCATCAGATGATGATGAAGTCAGTGACAGTGAGACATAAAGAGTTCTATTCATGACATTAGAAGACTCTGATAAAGAAGACTCCAAAGAATAATATGAAGAGGCATAAGTTGACTTCTGAGAATAATTGTTGTGTGCCATAGAATTTATTAGAAGAGAAAAGAAGAAAAACACCCAACTATAGGATACCCTACTAGAGGTCAACACAATCTAGGTGTCCACAATCTCATCCACCTATGAACAAGTAGTGTAGTTGGATTAGACAATAGTACAATTACGATGTAATTGATTTCTAGGTTGGAGCAAGACATGGATTATTGATTTTCACTTATACAAGTGCCAAAAAAAATTTGACATCATGAAACATATCATCTTCGATGTCCAAGAATGAATAAGACATGCCCCTATTCTCCTAGAAATCAATGTAGATCCTAGAAACAATGAGGCAAGTAACGCACCCCATGCCACAACAAAAATGACACAATTGTTAGTACTAATGGGTACAATAACACAACTACATTTGTAGGCATCACAACCATTCGACATAATCTAGGTGTCCATAAAATACCTAGTTCACTAGCATTTCATTTCTAGAAATGAAATTGGTCACTAGCTCATATAGGTAGAGAAAGATTTGATAGAACTAAAGATAGAGAACCATTCACTACAAGTGCAACTTGATTATAGGAGGCAAACAACCTACATAGGGAGAAGCTAGCACTTGAATATTTTTATAACCATAAATTGCTTTACATATGCATACCTGACCTTTGTCCCTCTTACTTGCATTTATTGTCGAGCCATCATTGAGTTACTCTTCTTAAAAACCCATTTTTTTAAGTTGTACGTGCCCTGCACCAATACTGCCCACGTACATACACCTGTTGCACCACTACATCCCGCTTACATATGCATGTTGCACCACTACAGCCTGCGTATACTTGCAAAAGTTGCAAAAAATAAAAAAATTCAAGGAATTCGTTGAGATTACGAGCTATTGGGTAGTTTCGCAACTAATCCACCGCCTATATCATGTCACCCAAATGAATAACCATCCTTTTGTCATATAAAAGGAGGTGTTGGGGTCTCATTCCACATCTAGACATAATAATAGTGAAAATCTTCCCATTTCACATCCCCTCCTTGCCCCAAGTAATTACAACCCTTTTGTGAGAATTGCCTCAGAATTCCCCAATTTTCCCTTCTTCCTCCATCAGAACCCATTAACTTCCTAAGAAGAGATCTGAATGTTGAGAGGAGAAGCCATACAGAGGTGCACTTGGAGCTCAGTGAAGAGGAGCATGGACCAGGTTCGTGGAGCAATAGCCAGCTTTGGTTGTAAAAGGTATAATCATTGAGTTATCAATAAAGTAAGTACTTTTCCTGTCCCAAATCATGGTGTATTAAATGTTTTTAATGGTTTATTTTTTGATATTCTAACATATAAACCTTATTTGTATATGAATTGCATTCTTGTAGATTTATGTTTGTCTGTCTTTGAATGCAGACCAGCCTTGGGAGGAGACGTGTAGTCAACAAAGCTTTCAAGTGAGAGAGGATCATCACCAGATGCGGAATAGAGGTACATTTACCCGATCCTTCTCATTTTTTCTTTTCTTGTATGAGTCTTGGGTATGTTTGGGGTAGTTAGAGAAGTAGTTGACTTTTAGATGATTGTGATATGCCTACATTCTGAACCCTAGTGTAGTCTTAAAGCAGGTTTTTCCTGCTAGCAGAACTAGAGACCATACTGGGGAAGCCTCTAGGGTTTTAGGGGATTTTTTGGGTGTTTTATTGGTTTTTGTACCTTTAGAGTTTCTGTTGAGTCTGCTAAGTCTTCTAAGGGATTTTGGTCACCTGTTGGTGCCATACTAGTTCTCCCTTCCCTGACAGTCTTTCTATTTTATTTCATTTTTGAGGAAATATAGAGGTGTACAGGCCCTACAATGGGTTAGACTACGTACATACACGCCATGTCTAGTAAACAACCTATGTACATACACGGGCTGCTAAAACAATAGTAGAGTACTTGTTTCAAGAAACTCTTTTTGAAAAAGAGGCAGCCAACCTCTTTCCTAATTGAGATTTTGCTTCTCATGGTTTCTTGACAAAGTTCAGCGTCTCTGTTTTACAGTCATAGCTTGGGTTAGATGTCAGTTTGCTTGTATTAATTAAGATTTCTTGTGTTTACTTCTGAAAGGGTTTTAGGCGAGTCTTTGAGTTTGTTGATCAGCCTGTTTGGTGTCTTTAGTGACTCCATGTGATCCATAGTGGGCCAAAGGTTAGTTTCATTCTTGTCTTGTATTTCTTTTCCCCCTTTCAGTTACTTTAAAGAAAAGAGAAAAAAATATTTATTTCAAGTTTTTCTTGTTTGAAGCATTTAAAAAAAAAAAAAAAGATTTTTCATTCTTTGTCTGGTAAAGTAGTTGGGGATAGTTATTTTACTTGAAAGGAAATAGAGTTAATTTTTTAAGTTCTTTACTAATTTCTTAGAACTTAAGTAGCTCGTAGTGGAGCGAAATTTCGTTTTAGGTATTCTTTTTAAAGATCTTGGAAAAAGTTAGTTATGAAAAACTTGGTTACAAAGAGCTAGTTGTAAATCTTTATTTTTCACTAGAAGTATTTTTGCTTTCAAAGTTTCATTTATTTCTCCTTGTTTTGTCTCTCATAAACATCACTAGTCTCACTGCCATATCCTTTGAGTTAATACAATCCATTAAAACAAATGCTAAATTTAAAATCAACTAGACTTTTATGTTTGTAGGGTCAATCAACTAGTTTAGGGTTAGAGCCTTGAATTAGGTTGGCGAGGAAACTCTTCAAGGATTTTAAACAAAAATTGGAGTCAGAGCTATGGATTTTTAAAAGTATGGTGATTTGAAAGTTATCTGGGACCCCCCTCTAACACAGGGGATAAACACAAGGTCACGTGAGGAAAGGAAATGGACATAACCCCTCCAAAGTTAGACTAAACGTAGCAAGGATCACATATTGAGGCTCTATCATGGGATACTATCGCTCACATTTACCTACGTAGCTTCATGGACCTTAAATCCATTTGATATCCTTATTTTTCTTCTATACCACTTTATTTTGATACCCTCAGGAGGTTTCAAAATTGTTATCCTGCTCATTGCAGTCCTCCTGGCTATCGATTGAACCCACCTACTGATTGTTCGTGAGATGGCAACTTATTTTCCTTTATTCTAGGGACTTACACAGGTGACTGCGGGGGTACACCACAGTACCTAGGGAAGACATCGGGTCACACTTTGAAGATTATACCTAAAGGGTTCTTCTATATTCGAGTTTCACTTGCACCAGTAAGTTTCTCTAGTGTTGGTTGGCGTAATTGTTCTTCCAACTAGATAGTGGTTTGCTTGGTTTATCTTATAGGAATTTTTCTACTGTGTTCTTGGTTTTAAACTTTAGTTAAATCCTTACTGTGTTGTTGATATTTTCAAAAAGTGGAAGATCAAGAGATCCTTCAATCACGAAGGCTTCAGGGCCTGTCGTCAGTTACATTAGAGCCACCACTGCCACCGTTACGACGAAGACTTGACCAAAAAGGGTCCTTCGAAGCAACCGAGCTAAAGGAAAATGTGCCCGAGCCAGCTCCAAGAGGAGATTACTCGAATCTGGAGGATCTCACTATTTCTTAACTTGGAGCAGAAGCTCTCAGGCCAGATAACCCTCTGATCACTAACTTGTCGGCGCCAATCTTGGTACAAGTTTTCCCTCCAAGAATAACACCTTACGAGCAACATACAGTTTTACAAGTAGCTATGGAAGCAAATGCTACTACTTTGTCTGGGATTCCTCATACTCTTGTTTCCGCTACCACCACGGAGTTCATCTTTCCTCCTAACCCACCTTCATCAATCTATACCATAGTGGTCTCGACCCCCTCTACCTCGGGAAACGGTCCTCCATTTTCATATAGGATGCCTGACTTTGATTCAAACTTCGTCCTTACCTACTCCACCCTACATACCATGGGTCTGGGGGCAGGGAGCTCAAACGCTCCCATGCAAGGATCCATTGGGGGAACCTCAACCTCCTATAATGATATCCCTTACAGTGGGGGTCATAGACCTCCTCCGTCCCCCTCGCTCGACAGTGCTTTCCAGCAACCCGTTGGGACGAATGCTAACTATAGCTTGTTTGGAGCAAGCAATTTAGGACCTTCTTCTCACACCACGCTGGTGGGATCCATGTTGTTCTCTGTGTTTGATGTGTTTGGTAATAATGATTTTTCATCGGTTGTCGTCTTGGTCGGGGTAAACCCTGGCTTTGGACAACAAAATCCTATGCAGGGTACTATTCCTACACAGGGGGCAAGTACAAGATTTTTCTCCTCACAAGGAATTTGGAATCCTTGGCAAGGATCAATTCCCTCGCAAGGGACATCGGTCAAGGGAAACCCCTTCCATGGTCAATGGAACCCAGGGCAAGGCTCAGTACCCATGCCTATCGGATCGGCCAGGGGAAACCCCTTCCAAAATCTTTGGAACACAACATAGGGAGAAATCCACACCCAAACCTCATCCTCCAATTACAGGAATCAACCAATGATATCTCAACAAATGCAGTTTGCATATGCTGGTCAAGGCCATGGTGTTTACCAGAACCCTGGCCAGCAAACCAATTTTTCATGGCAACCTGGTGTCAGTCAAACTCCAAGCCCCCTTTTTCCTATACATAGTACCCAACCCAAACTACCATTTTTGGCAACATTACATCTACTAGACTTGTCTAGGTTGCTTAACAACTCAATTTGTCATTATCCACATTAGCCCTCCATGCCGACTAAGTTTCCCTCGGATATTCCAAAATTCAAAGGAAATCTTGGTGAAGATCCATGTGATCAAGTGACAACTTTCCACCTTTGGTGCTCGTCAAACTCGCTGCAGGATGACTCCTTACAGTTTCACCTGTTTCAATGCACTCTTATCAGCGGTGTTGTAAAATGGTACATCGAGATCGACCGCTCAATATATTCTTACTTTAGCGACTTGGCGATGGTCTTCCTAAACCATTTCCAACTACCTGTGAGATATGATGTCGACACCAAATTTTTGGCCAACTCTGAGCAAACTAAGGCCGATCATATCTCAGATGACATCTGAGAATGGTGGCATTGAAAGATTTTGATTAAGGTACAGGTCCCATAGGCTTTCTTGTTGGAGTAGTTCTTGAATTCTTTCGTGCTAGTTTTATCCAAGGATGTTGCAAATTCGAGAGTGTTTTCAGAGGAGGCGATAATGAGAGCACAACAACTCGAACTGACATACTCTCAGTCTGGATTACTCTATGAGATTTTTTAGATGTGACACAGTCCATCCTCGACAAGGCTAGACAAAATTTTGGACCACATGTCGATCGTATAGTTGGTTCAACACAAGGAAATTCCACTGATATGTTGTCAAATCAATTACAACAATTGTTGATACATCATACAACAACCAACCAGACGATTGGTTCAGTTGTTCCCCCTACCCAAATGTTGGGCATACATAGTGTGTAGTCGACAAACCTGAAGGCCAGCCAACAGCCTGAAGGAAATAAAAAACAATGAAATAAGAAGGGTAAGTGGGATAAGAAGCCTAATAAAAATGACGGTAGGAGAAACACAAAGAAGATAAAGTCAAAGTATATGTGTAACCTTTGCATGGAGGACCATCTGACTCACATGTGCCCTCGAATTGCGGATGCCGAGAAGTTATTCGCACAACAACATCCTGTTGTGCTAACGAACCCATTTCCACATGGGAAAAGTATGACTCAATCCTCTTCGAGCATGAAGGGGCAGAAAGGGACCCCCCTCGTCTACTAGTAATACCTTGGCCGAGAATGTTTACATGATGAAAGGTGACACTTATATAGCAACCAGGGTACCTGATTACAGAATGTCAAAATCTACCAAAAAGGGTAAAGAAGTCATAAACCCACTTTTTCCTCTCCATATTGAGAAGATGATGGGTGAAACAATGACACGCATATTGAAAGGGGCGTTCAATAAAGATTCTCATAATATGAAGGCGAGGGCTGCCCAAAACTACTATGTGGTAGAGGATTTGTCACAAACACCTTGCATGATGTATTCTTTAGAGGTCCCCCAGAGCCTCCCTTCCCAGAGAAAGGATTTCTTATCTGCCTTGGGATCTGCAGAGACTTGTAATCTGGGAACGATCGTTCTCGATACAACTGACTTGAAACCTCGTCTCCCTTACCACGTTGTCTTTCAAATTGTAGTGGCTTATACCACAAAATATTTTACTTAGAATATCTTTCGTATGATGGTTGATGAGGGTTCCTCAACTTGCATGATGTCGTTGGCATGTTGGAAGGCCATTGGCACACCCATTTTGTCTCTGTCTCCTACTCTGCTTATTTGTTTTGACGGTCATACATTCAAACCACATGGAATCATTCCTTCTTTCCCCATGTAGTTAGGATGGAAGACTATGTGTGTCAAAGTTGAAGTGGTCGATGCGCCTCTTGACTACAACCTTCTGTTAGAAAGGAGTTGGTCCTATGCAATGCATATAGTGGTTGCCATACTTTTTTGGGTCTTGTTGTTTCCACATGAGGGTCAAATCATAACTATTGACCAGTTGTCCTTCCCCCATCCTAACCCTTCATCGGGGGCATCCAAAGTCCCGATGATTGATAACCCTTAGCCCAACATCATCAACATTGGGGCTGGTTTGTGCCCACCTGATCAGGGGATCAAATTTTGCTCAATTTTCAAAGTGCTCGGAATGTGACAAAAATAGTTCCATTACGTCTGTCTCGTCTTCCTGATTCTGACAGTATATTTATTTTCCCAAACAGAGTCTGTATGGAGAAGATATCGCGATCTATTCAGCAAGCCAAACAGGCAAAAATTTGATGCTGATTGTACTTGTTCGTCTAGTCTGTATGGTCTGACATGGCAGGGCTGTAAAGACCATACGGTGATGATGTGGCAGTTGTTTATTGGTTGATCGTTGGTGAATCAGGTGTTGAAACATGTCCGGTTGGTGGCAAATAACATGAGGACACGTGGCCCAATCCATGGGCACCACGTGTCCCCCTCATTATTGGTTTATGTGTTATATAAAATGTAATGGGAGTCCGCGGGGTTCAACCCCTGGACCTCCCCTCATATGTAAAGACTTCACAAACTTCTGCTAACCACTATGCCGACCTTGTTCCTTGTTTCATATATCCATGCGCATATATTTAAACTTGCTCGTTGTATTCAATGGAAAGGGGGGTCGGGCCATTCCACAACATATGACCATTGTAAATGCCAAATCACGCGCACATTGTATTTGTATACCACATATACTATATGTTATATTGTATTAAACATATGCATTGGGGTTTGGAACTATAACCAATGGTTAAACGCGCGTGGGTTATAACCTGTGGTTTTGTTATATGACCGGTGAATTAAAACGTGCAGGAGTTATGCGGTTTTGAAACGGGAATAACGACTTAACCACTCGTTTTCCTAGCGCGCGGTCATATGCACCATACGCCCAGGTGCCGAGGTGGTTAGGGGCTGGCATGCCCTTAACCATCCTACGGTTTGCACCGTTGGCGCGGTTGCACCCGGTGCTGGGTTTTTGCGCTTAAATGAGCGTGTGAGCCAGGTTCATTCAAGGGGTGCGAATTGTAGAACCAGAGACAACAAGCTTGAAGAGGGAGACTTCCAGGAGGCCTAAATTCTTCATTTTTCGACCGATTGAGGTGCCAAAAGAGCCCAGAAAGGGGTTTTGGGACGCTGGGAAGCCATTGGAGCAGTCAGTTTGTCAGTTTGAGCATTGTAAGACATGTGTTTTAGCACTTTTTGAGCAATTAATAATAATGATCCATTGGAAGCTAGACCAGGAGATGTAGCCCAGAAGAGGGGTGAACTCCTTTATCAATTGTTGTGCATATGTGTTTATGTTCAATGATTATGATGTTGTCTATGTGTAATTTACATAAGTAATCCTTAATTTATGTGTTGCAAACTGATCCTTTTGCTTTAAACACATAACATTTCACTTGCAATAAGTTTTCAAAAATTTTCAAGTCTTCTTCATTTTTAGATCAAGTTGGTATTAGAGCACTGGTTTTGAAGACTTGATTGTTTACAAGTTTGTTTTTTTATGCTCACAAGGTTGAAACTCACAAGAGGAGAAGGTCAACTTGTGGAGCCAAGTTCTTATCTGATAAGGAGGAAGCAGTTTCATTCACCGCAAGTTGCAGAGAGACTTTCACCAAGCATGGCTCATGTCGATGATCATGAACATGTTCTGGCTGAAGAGGAAGATTTCAGACATACTATCATACAGTTGAGAGATATGATGAAGGTCATGATGGAATGGAACATAATGTCCCAGGGTGAAGGCTCCAACCCTTCAATGCATAAGGGAGGTGGTGGTGACAAGACTCCAAACAGAGATGGAGGGAATGGTGCTTCTCCACCACCCTCTCCTCCATCATCATCTTCTTCTTCTTCTTCTACCAATTCGAAACATCTTCTGAATGGGCATGGTAAAACTCCTTCACAAATTCCTTCATTAAATCTTGATATAAAATTTGAGTTGCCACTTTATAATGGAGAAGTTAACGCTGAAAAGTTAGAT
>JZKD02S0385820.1:84050-102533 GCA_000966675.3 Picea glauca
CACTCTTCGACTCAAACGTCGCCATTTGAGGCATGTTTTGGCTATTTTCCCAAGTCACCTTTAGATTTTATCTTTGGGAAAGATATTGTTGTTGATGGGAAATATGATATTGATCAGGCATAGAAGTTCATTGAACAAATTCAGTCGATACATCAGGTGGTGCAAGAGCAGTTGGAAAAGAGTCAGGCGAAGTACAAAACGAGACATGACAAGCATCATGTTGATCACAGTTTTGAAGTTGCTGATGAAGTGTGGCTTTACATCAGCAAGGAGAGGCTTAAAGGAGAAGTTGAAAAGTTGAAACCGATTCGATATGGTCCCTTCAAGATTGTTGACAAGATTGGTAACAATGTTTTTCGTTTAGATTTGCCTCCATATATGCATATGTATGCAGTTGTTAATGTTGATAAATTGAAGTTGTATGAGCCTCCATTGATTGATGATCAAGGAGAGCATGTCCAGATTCCTTCCATTGATGATTTTTCTCCAGAGTATCTAACAGAACTGTAGGAAGACACCATCCTTGATAGGAGAATGCGAACTTCAAAGCGAGGAAATGTGGAGTAATTGCTAGTTGGTATTAAAAGGATGATTCCAAGCAAGGCCAAGTGAATTGAGGTTGGAAGGGTAAGGGAACTTTACCCTCATCTTCACATAGACTGAGATAGTCTTTTGGTGGTCCAAAAGATTCCCAATGGGGAGGTGTGATCAAGGGTTCAAATTTTGCTCAATTTTCAAAGTGCTCGAAATGCGACGAAAACAATGCCATTGTGTCCGTCTCGTCTTCCTGATTCCGGCGATATATTTATTTTCTCAAACGGAGTCCGTATGGAGAAGATATTGTGATCTGTTCACCAAGCCAAACAGGAAAAAATTTGATGCTGACTGTACCTGTCCGTATAGTCCGTACAGTTCATACGGTATGACGTGGTAGGGTTGTAAAGACCATACAGTGATGATGTGGCATTTGTTTATTGGTTGATTACTGGTGAATCGGGTGTTGACATGTGTCCGATTGGTGGCAAATAATATGAGGACACGTGGCCTAATCCATGGGCACCACATGTCCCCGTCATTATTCATTTATGTGTTATATAAAATGTAATGGGAGTTCGTGGGGTTCGACCCCTGGGCCTCCCCTCATATGTAAAGACTTTACAAACTTCCGCTAACCACTATGCCGACCTTGTTCCTTTTTTCATATATCCATGCGCATATATTTAAACTTGCTCATTGTATTCAATGGAAAGGGGGGTCGGGCCGGGGCTTAGCCCCTACCCGTGGTTTCATTCCACAACATATGACCATTGTAAATGACAAATCGCACGCACATTGTAATTTTATACCACATATACTATATGTTATATTGTATTAAACATATGCGTTGGGGTTTGGAACTATAACGAATGGTTAAACGCGCGGGGATTATAACCCATGGTTTTGTTATATGATCAGTGAATTAAAATGCATGGGAGTTATGCGATTTTGAAACGGGAATAACGACTTAACCACTCGTTTGCCTAACGTGTGGTCATATGTGCCATACGCCCAGGTGTCGAGGCGGTTAGGGGCTGGCGCACCCTTAACCGTCCTATGGTTTGCACCGTTGGCGCAGTTGCGCCCGGTGCTGGGTTTTTGCACTTAAATGAGTGTGTGGGCCATGTTCATTCAAGGGGTGTGAATTGTAGAACCAGAGACAACAAGCTTGAAGAGGGAGACTTCCAGGAGGCCTAAATTCTTCATTTTTCGACCGATTGAGGTGCCGAAAGAGCCCAGACAGGGGTTTTGGGACAATGGGAAGCCATTGGAGCAGTTGGTTTGTCAGTTTGAGAATTGTAAGACATGTTTTTGAGCACTTTTTGAGCAATTAATAATAATGATCCATTGGAAGCTGGACCAGGAGATGTATCCCAGAAGAGGGGTGAACTCCTTCATCAATTGCTATGCATATGTGTTTATGTTCAATGATTATGTTGTTGTCTATGTGTAATTTACATAAGTAATCCTTAATTTATGTGTTGCAAACTGATCCTTTTTCTTTAAACACATAACATTTCACTTGCAATAAGTTTTCAAAATTTTTCAAGTCTTCTTCATTTTTAGATCACCACCATTGATGGGTACTTTTGATTACCCACCTCCTTCTGGCGATGTCAAGATTATATCGGCTGCCCCCAACCAACCTAGGGCTGATAGTTTTCAAGTGTCATCGTTTCAAATGACTTACATTCACGATTTGTGAACTCTTCCTTCCCCATCTGCCATGATGGAGGGGACAGGGAATTCTGGCATGGCCATGCCCTCGTCCGTGGAAAAATTTGCATACAACATTGTCCAACAAGCTTTAGTCAACCGTGATATGATTCCTGCAGTGGAGTTAGATCCAGTTCTCGAGCCTATTTGGGCTCAAGGTTCTCTTGCCAATACCGATTCTTTAGACCTATTATTCCCCTCAGATGAGGTGATTCTTGAGGCATTGATTGGTTCAAACAAACCCTAGGATGATCTCTATCACAGATCATATTTCCTCCCATATTTAAGAAGAATAGAGGTAGGTCAATTTGTGTTGACTATGACTGGAGACAGGTCTTGTCCTGTTAATCCTCTGGCTACACACGCAGTTTACGCCGAGGGTAATATGGAAAGAATCATTGAAACAATTCCTATATATATCTATAGAACCCCTGGCATCCTAGAGAATGTTTTCGTCGGAATAGATTTCTCCCCAAAGGAGATTCGAATCTATATAGACTTATTTAAGGAATTTCGCGATGTTTTTGCCTTGTCTTACAAGGAAATGCTAGGAATTGATCTAAGAATCATCGAACATGAGATAACGACTTATCTTAACGCCAAGACGGTATGATAGAAGCTTCGTTTGGTGAATCCTTGGAAAGCGGAAGCTATTAAGGATGAAGTAGAGAAATTGATTAAAGACAATTTTATCTACCCCATACAGTTGACGCAATGGGTGTCAAATCTCGTTTCGGTTAACAAAAAACAAGGTACAATTCATGTGTGCATGGATTTCCATGACTTGAACAAGGCATGTCCAAAGGATAATTTCCCCACCCCATTCATTGATCAGATTATCGATGAATGCACATTTTGTGAGGTCTTTTCATTCATGGATATTTTTTTGGGATATAACCAGATTTAGATCAAACCTGAAGACCAGAATAAAACAACTTTTATCTGTCCGTGGGGCACATTTTCTTATTGTAAGATGCCTTTTGGCTTGAAGAATGATGGAGCCACTATTCAGTGGGCCATGTATTTTTCTTTCCACAACCTTATACATATATTCAAGGCTTATATTGATGATCTATCATCACGATCTTGCAAGACAGCTGATCATCCCGTGCCCCTTCGACTAATCTTCAAATGATGTATCTACTATCAAATTCGCTTGAATCCTAACAAATGCAGTTTTTGCATGACATTGGGTTGTCTCTTAGGTTTCATAGTTTCTAAAATAGGGATCATGGTCGATCCTCTTAAGGTTGAGGTGATATTTCAATTGCCTCCCCCATGCACAGTACCCCAGCTTCAGAGCTTACAGGGGAAAGAAAACTTTCTTTGGCATTTTATCACAAACTATGTCGAGATCACTAAGGGGCTCATGTGTTTATTGAAAAAGGGATTCCCTTTATTTTTGGATGAAGCCGCTCAGTTCTCTTTTGAAGCGTTGAAACGTTCCCTCACGTCTGCCCCTCTGCTCAGTCCTCCCAATTATAATAAACAATTCTTATTGTACTTGGCACCGCAGAGTCAACCATCAGTGTGGTCTTGGTTCAAGAGGATGATATTCTCAAGAAACATGTGATTTATTACCTAAGTCAAGGCCTGGTTGGGTCGGAACTCAAATATTCCCATGTTGAGAAACTCACATTAGCAGTAGTGCATGTTGTCCAACTTTTCCGTCATTATATCTAGCTTCGCAAGACAAATGTCCTTGTCGTTGTGAATCCATTTCAATATGTGTTGACATGATGGGTCATTGGTGGAAATATCAGTAGATGGATTGTAATCCTCCAGGAATTTGACTTGGATTTTGTTTCCGCAAATTCAAAAAATTCATTAGTCTTTGTAGAAATTATTTTGGAACTTTCAATTGAATCAAGTGATGTTATGCCTAAAGGATTTCCTACTAAAGGAGATATTTTTCTGATCTCATATTTGGACTCCTAGTATGGAGATATACTAGTCTATCTCTAGACTTTGAAGTGCCTTTCTTCTGCCTCCTGCGACGAGCATCAGAAAATTCACCAATAGGAACAAAATTATCTCATACTCGATGACACTGTGTATCGTCGAGGTGTAGATTTCATTCTTCATCGGTGCCTTATACACGAGAAAGAAGAACTTGTTTTTAATGACTACCACACTAGAGCATGTGGTGGTCATTTTTCTGGGTTGGAAACAACCCAAAATATTCTACGAACCTGTTACTTTTTGCCTACATTAATCAAGGATTGCATTGAGTCAGCCAAGAAGTGCCACCTGTGTCAGATATTCTCTTGGAAGATGAGGGCGCATCCTTCTCCCATGTTTCCCGTCATAGTTGTTGGTCCCTTCACCAAGTGGGGGATTTATTTTACTACATGCCACCCTACTTCATCCAAGGGGCATCGTTATATCATTGTATCAGTAGATTACTTCACAAAGTGGGTTGAGGCTATGCCAACATTTAACAATGATGGTGAAACAATGGATCTCTTCATTTTTAACCAAATAGTAGCAAGGTTCGGCATCCCAAAGGAGATTGTCACTGACCATGGCAGTCACTTCCAGAACAAAATGATGTCTAAGTTAACATCAAATCTTGGGTTGAGGCAAGAACATTCATCATCCTACTACCCACAAGTGAATGTTTAGGTGGAAGCTATGAATAAGTCTCTCAAGACTATTCTTCAACGAATGATCAATTCTTCCAAGTCAAATTGGAATTTGATGTTGTACTCAGCGTTATGGGCCTACCAAACGTCTATAAAGACTACCACTAGTTTCTCACCTTTTCAACTCGTTTACGGGCTGGAAGCAGTCTTTCCTATTGAGTGCTAGATCCCATATTTAAAGTTGGTACTAGAGTTATTTCTAGACACTTCACCGCTTGAGGAACACCTATTATATCTCAATCATATCGATTAGCAAAGTCATGATGCAGCCTTGGCCAATGAGGCTCACAATAAATGAGTCATGTGTCAATATAATCGGTACGTTCATCCTCAGATTTTCTCTGAAGGTGATCTTGTCCTGGTCTATGACCAAGAAAAGAATCCTCTGGGGGCAGGCAAGTTCAAACCCATGTGGTTCGAACCTTTCATCGTGAAAGAGGTCTTAAATAAGGGTGCTTATCGTCTGGTTGAATTTGAGGGGAATTATTTGGGGGATCCTAGAAATGGGCTCTACCTCAAGAAGCATTACTCTTAGGTTGGTCACCTTGGTGACTTCTTGTACATATGTACAATTCTTATACAGTTGTTTGTCCTTTTGTTTATGGTCCTGTCATTATTTATGTCATCTTTTTCACTGTGCAAGATGTCAAGTGAATCAAAGGTGTTCTTTGGGTTCACGGACGGTGCTAGCTGACACACTCAGAGGCTTGCTTCTGCATCTTGGGTGATCTTCACGCCTCAAGGCTAGTTGTTATCTTTCGTAGGTACCTATCTAGGTGACGCCACAAAAAATGTCGTAAAGTACATCACAGTTATAGAGTTTCTTCATGATGCTTTGTCACATGGCATTTCTCACCTCTGGTTCTACTTATATGCTCAATTGGTTGTGTCCTAATTAAATGGAGTTTACCATGTTTATGATCCTACTTTACACCGATGTTTCCTTATGGTACTTCTCTTAGAACATTTCTTTGATTACATTACGTATATCCATGTTCCTAGAAGATTAAATCAAATGAAAGATAACCTAGCTAATCAAGTATTAGATTTCCATGTTGCACACACATACACATGTACATACATTTGTAAATAAATGTGATCCATAAGACATAAATGTGTGTGTGTGTGTGTGTGTGCGCCAAAAGTGTCAGAGTACATAGGTGGGCATGAACGCCTCAAACAATAATATCCAATATACATCACGGGGCTTATGCCCCCAAAAATATACAAAAAGTTCCCTTGGCACATAATAAGTCCAACCTATCTAATCTCGGGGCCTATTGGCCCTGCCGTAGTGAACAACGATGTTAGCCAAATGCCAAAAAAATTGGACCCAAGTCCATGGCACCCTAACTACATGAGGTTGAATAGATGGGAGGAGATCCTTGATCTCAGCCATGGGAACTGCACGAGTGAGCGCGGTGAGGTTCCACCCATCTAAAAAATCTCATCCTCTCCATCTATAGGTCCCCTTGCAACTGCTATTTCTTCGACTATTGCTGGTACTTCCTCTGGTCTTGGACATCACCTAGTCCTCAAGAAGTCTGTCAGGTGCATTGGTCCCACATCTATACATAATAGATACATAGATGTCAAAAAATCTGATGCATATAAAAATGATCTATATAAAAGAAAATAAAAATTAAATAACTTTAAAACATACATATCTAGATCTCCTCGCTCCTCTCCTGGAGGTACATACATGTCTGGATCTCGGGAGAAGTTGATTCCAGCATAGGGGTAGTCCTCTATTATTGGAATCTTTCATGCCCACCAGTCAAATAATTTTTCATCGAAGGCCTATATGGTCCTTCCTCCCCCCTTTCATAGTAACAGTGCTACCCATCTACACATTGTTGGGAAGGAGGCCACATGCCCCTGTACTGTCTCTCTCAGACTCAGACTGGGAACCCTCTCGAATAAGAATGAGCATAGAATGGTGTTGAACCCAAAGTTCTTTTTTCTATGCTCACAACACTCTATCATATACCTCTTCATACAAGTGAGCATGGTGGTACTCCAATCGAAAATATTTTCATCTAGGAACTGCATTGCACAATACATGTGCGCCTGGGAATCCTAGTGTAGGGTCACAGATCCAGTGATCCACCCAATGAGAAATAGGATCACCTTCAGTGACAATTTGGTGATATTTTTGATGGTAACTTGAGAACCTACGTTCTCAATGTCAGCCTCACAATGCATCCTAATGTATTCTGTGATGTTGAAGGGGCCAAGAGTAAATGTGCGTAGATTGACTAGTTCCCCTCTCCTCGAGAGGCCGGTGAATAAGTATATATCATCAGTCGTTGGAGTCAATGATTGCCCCTCTATCATAAATTACTCTATGTCTGGGTGCCAGTAATCCACCAGGGCATTCAATAGCCTGGGTTATTCCCTCATAAGGGGACACCGGAAGAACTTCTACAACCCACATCGTTTCAATGCGACAATGGAAGAAAGGTCCTCATCGACCAAGATATCAATTTCCTCATGTTCCATCTCCCTCTAGTGTACATACATCATGTTCCGTGACAGTTCAAAGGGGACTTAGCTCTTGCACTTTTTATTTTTCCATGCTTTTGAGGGTGTACATGGGTTGTTTTGGACACGGTCACGTATGTCCACGGGAAAACTATTTTATGCTCATGTACATGTAGGGCCTCCCTTTTTTAGGAGAGTGCGCCCCCCAAAAAACCAAAAACAATGCATAAAAGAAGAGTGGAAATGAGTTTATACTTACTTGGTCAGAGCGGAAGTTCGCTTCGTCCTCTAAAGATCCCATAATCAACTTCTTTAGCAAAGGGGTCTTTTTTACCTTCTAGTTAATTTTCAAATTGCAATGGTGAAAATGAGCTGTCATCTTCTATTTACAGAATATTTTGGCTTTTTTTGCCACTTTTTGAACCCTTTTGTCATTTTTCTGGCCTGAAAATCATTTAATTTGGTTCTTGAGTTTCTTATATAGATGATTTTAGGGGCGAAATTTCGCTCATGGGCGAAATTAAGGGGCCTCCAATTTTTTATTGGGTGAATTTTTTGTATTACAGTGATTTTTTTAAACTTATATCGTTAGCCCATAATTTATTTTAGGGGGGAAATTGTTTACAAGTTTAGCCCATGTTTTTAAGAGGGGTAGAGGAAAAAAAATTATATTTCACCCCTGAAATTTGGAGGGACAGGCTTCCATTAGCCAAATCTCTAGAAGTATGGAAATTTTTGATAGCATCTTCGTCCTATGATTTGGTAAAATCGGGGTTTATGGTTTAATTCGCCCCGATTTTTTGGTATGGGCACTGCGTAGCTACAATATTCCCTTTGCCAGATTTTCAAAGAACAAGGAGATATCTCAGAGCATTTTGGCCCTCCCACTTGGTATAAATTGTATGGGATTTGCCCATATATGCATTCCTAGGTTTACATGTTCATGCTTATTTGAATTTCCCCTTGGGCCTTGATGAAACAAAGGTTTACGATTTTACCTTTCATATCTTCGTGCTACTGCTTATTTCCCTTTTGGGCCTTGATAGAACGGAAAAAAGGGAGTTGGGATACTCCTTGGTTCAGCCCAGGCACCATAGTTTGTTAGCCTTCCAAGAGAGAAGGACTCTGCTTGGCGCTGAGGCTCGACCAAACTGGCAAACTCACATATCTACATTTCCATCAAGCAAGTGGTGTAGCCGCAACCCACCTGTTCAGAGAGGTGCTTACTGATTTACTTGGAATCTATTTGTTGAACATATAAGTTAGTGAAGCTCCCATATAACTTATCTCATGAAATGGGATCATTTTCTTTGAATACTAGAGCCTCCACAAATTAAACTGGGATTCTTTGTCGTTAAGTTTCTATGATTTGTCTAATTGCCCTTGAGATATTAAATTTGTTATTTTTTATCATTCCACTGTAATATGTATTTACTATCATCTAAAATTGTTTAAAAGTTGGAAATTTGTCCTCATTCTGCATTATATATGATTCTTTTGGTACACTGTAGAATTTAAGGTATTGTGGTATTCTAATTGGGATGAATGCAGTGTTTATTTGGTTAATTGTATTAGTATATAATTACATTTGTTTTAAAGTTTCCTAAAACAAAACAAGGGATTTTGTAAATAAAATTAGTTCAGAAACATACATTTTTGAAGTCTTTGGAAACTGAGAAATAGATTTAGTATTTTCTTCTAATTTCAATGTTTTCAAAGTCTCACAAGTGAACCCTAGAGATTTGACTGGTGGTTAATTTGGTTTTTTATTTAAAGGCCCTATTCCCATATTGAAAATGATCAGGATTCTCTTCCAAGATATCAGAAGAGATGAGGGATAACCTAAAACTGTTCTCTAGAATGGGATTTTTTATATGCCTGTTAAAAGGGGCCTAAGCTTCTGAAACAATGGACCGGGCACTCAGATTCTTTCTATATAATGTTGCCAAAAGTGAAAATCTAATATTATCTTTATATAGAGGAGGTGGAGAAATTTATGGACCCATACTCAGTCCTTGGGGGGAGAAGGATTTTTCACTTTACTTGTTACTTAGCAACTTTCAATTTCCAGTAGCGGGTCAATTTGTGAGAAATTTTTGTTACTGATTGATTAGTTTCAACTTTTCAGTTTTTAGAAGATATTAAATAATAGCACATTTTAAAGAATTAGATTTATATTGAAATCTATTTTAAATGTGACACATTGTTCCTCAACGCTATCAAAATCTATCCCTATGATAGGCCTAGAATATTTAGCATCCCCATAATTTTAACCAGATTGATGTAACCCTACTGCTAGAGTTCCTTAGCAAATCTATATTTCAAAAATGTGTAGGAGCCAAAATTGGGATGTTTTGATGATATTCCACCTATATAGGGATTTATTTCCACAATGTCCCATCAACAGTGAAATTTTGTCTTTTGAATGGATTGCAAGTCTCTGCATAGTATATGTGATTAGTTGTCATAAATTCTTGTATTCTAGAATTAAAACAATTTTATTTTACGAAAGTGTATCATAGAATACTCCTGTTTAAGGGAGGTTATAGTAGTTGAAGCCTCAATGGTGAATCTGCAATGCTCTGATTAATGCAATTTTGTCTATGAAGGGCTATTTAGGTTGTGTTAGGAACTTGTTCAAACTTCAGACTCTCTTTTCAAATAATGAGGACATGTCTAATAAATATGGATCTAGTTACCTTACAAAAGTAATCATGTCGTAAGCCTCAAATGGGATTCAGATAGCACAATCAATACTAGGATCAACATTATGCATGAATACTGAGAAGCAACTACAATAATCCAATTCTTAACCAATAAACAATAAAGGTTGATATGATGTAGGGGCAATAGAGAACGACACCTGTCAAGTTTAAATTCTATGCTCTTTTACCAACATCTATTGAGATATTTTTGGGAGCTGCTAGGTCCATTCATTGTGAAGAACAAGGAATAGATTTTGATTCCAAGTGGAATAAATATAAATGACAATGAGGCCATGAAGCTTATGCAAAGTGTGATGAGTCTCCAATACCTAATGTCCTTGATTTTCTCTAATGAAAGAGCACATTCTTTTCCTCCAATAAACCAAAGCATTGCTTATTGGCCCTTTTGGCTACCTCTTTGAAATCATCAACAATATGACAATGAAGGGGAATACCTATAGGAGTTTTCATATTAATATTCAATAAATATTTCATTTCCACGTATCCATCACTTTAAATGTTCAAATTCAATTCAACACCTCTATGCCACAAAACAGAGGACATACATCAACCCAAGGCATCAATTCAATCGCTCTCTCCTTTTTGAGATCCATAACCCACTCTGCCTCTTCTACTATTATTCCAACCTCCTTCATTCGTTGATATCCTATACTTTTATTGTCTCTGATTGTCACAGCCCCCCTTGCCTCTGTGCCCATCAACCGATAAATTTGGGTTTCATGAACCCCAAAATGACAAGGAAGAAGTCCCATGTGATATCCTATCATTTTCTTCATTTTATTCTCTTTGATAGTCATAGCCTTCCCTGCCTCATCTATTCCTTCATGCCCATCAACAGATAATTTTAGGTTTCATAAACCCCAAACAGACTGAGAGGAAAACCCACGAGGCACATTGAGTTCCTAAACTGAAAACTGGGACATTGGAAATTCTATCATAATTGGAATTTTGTGAAGATTTTTTAATTGTTGATTGAGGTTCCTTTGCTTAGAATCCCTCACCCTTTCTCCCTAAGGATCATTGTATAATTTGTCATCTATTTTGGTACTTTATGTGTGTAAAAAATGGAGGAAAGGCTTGCAGGGTTAGGTCCGGAAAGAGACAAGGTCATTCTGAAAGAAGAAGTAAATGCAAGTCTCAGTATGCTTACTATTCATCTATTTTCTACTCATGTGTCCATATGATCTCTAGGTTTGGCCAGGGTGGCAGCTAGTTCCAATTTCATGGAGACCTCAAATGGTTTCTTTCTTCAATTTAGAGAATTTCATTTGAGTCTTGGACTGAAATTTCAAGACTGCCCCTTGAACAACACTTGAATAATCATGGGCACAATTGAGTTTGAATGTATCATCTCCTTTAATTAATTTCTTGGGTAGGAGACTATGGCTTATGCATGAATAGTGCATCCAAAGAGATTCATTAAATCTATTTCAAGAATCCAGGCTTCTTCACAAGATTTATTAAAATCAATCATTCATTCCCTTATATTGAACATTGCCATATATTTAGGTAGGGCCACACATACCATTGACACAAGACTGCAAGAACAGGTTTGTGATTTTCATGGAGATGAGCATAGGCTTTTCAATATCGTGTTTTGTTGTCTCATAATATTACTCTTAATACATGGTGGCAACTAGCTTCAAGATCAAGTCTTTCCAATTTTTAGAAGATATTAAATAATAACACATTTTAAAGCATTAGATTTGGCTTGAAATCCATTTTACGTGTGACACATTGTTCCTCAACGCTGTCAAAATCTATCCCTATGATAGGCCTAGAATATTTAGCATCCCCATAATTTTAACCAGATTGATGTAACCTTGTTGCTAGTGTTTCTCAGCAGAACTATAATTCAAAAAAGTCTAGGAGCCAAAATTGGGGTGTTATGATGAATTTTCACCAATATAGGGATTTATTTCCACAATGTCCTGTTAACAGTGAAATTTTGTCTTTTGAATGGATTGCAAGTCTCTGCATAGTATATGTGATTAGTTTTAATAAATTCTTGTGTTCTATAATTAAAATAGTTTTATTTTACGGAAGTGTATCATAGAATACTCCTGTTTAAGGGAGGTTATAGTAGTTGAAGCCTAAATGGTGAATCTGCAATGCTTTGATTAATGCAATTTTGTCTATGAAAGGCTATTTAGGTTGTGTTAGGAACTTGTTCAGACTCTTTTCACATAATGGGCACATGTCTAATAAATATGGATATAGTTACCTTACAAAAGTAATCCTGTCGTAAGTCTCAAATGGGATTCAGATAGCACAATCAATACTGGGATCAGTATTATGCATGAATACTGATAAGAAACTACAATAATCCAATTCTGAACCAATAAACAATAAAGGTTGATATGATGTAGGGGAAATAGAGAATGACGCCTGTCAAGTTTAAATTCCATGCTCTTTTACCAACATCTATTGAGATATTTTCAGGAGCTGCTAGGTCCATTCATTGTGAAGAACAAGGAATAGATTTTGATTCCAAGTGGAATGAAGATAAATGACAATGAGGCCATGAAGCTTATGAAAAGTGTGATGAGTCTCCAATACACAATGTCCTTGATTTTCACTAATGAAAGAGCACATTCTTTTCTTCCAATAAACCAAAGCACTGCTTATTGGCCCTTTTGGCTACCTCTTTGAAATCATCAACAGTATGACAATGAAGGGGAATACCTATAGGATTTTTCATATTCATATTCAATAAATATTTCATTGCCACATATCCATCACTTTAAATGTTTAAATTTAATTCAACACCCCTATGCCACAAAACAGAGGACATACATCAACCCAATACATCAATTCAATCACTCTCTCCTTTTTGAGATCCATAACCCACTCTTCCTCTTCTACTACTATTCCAACCTCCTTCATTCATTGATATCATATGCTTTTATTCTCTCTGATTGTCATATCCTCCCTTGCCTTTATGCCCATCAACCGAGAAACTTGGGCTTCCTGAACCCTAAACTAACGAGGAAGAAGTCCCATGTGATCTCTTATCATTTTCTTCATTTTCTTCTCTTTGATAGTCATAGCCTTCCATGCCTCCTCTATTCCTCCATGCCCATCAACAGATAAATTTAGGTTTCATAAATGCCAAATAGACTGAGAGGAAAACCCACAAGGCACATTCAGTTCCTAAAATGAAAACTGGGACATTGGCAATTCAATCATAATTGGAATTTTGTGAAGATTTTAGAATTGTTGATTGAGGTTCCTTTGCTCAGAATCCCTCACCCTTTCTCCCTAAGGATCATCATATAATTTTTCATCTATTTTGTTACTTTATGGGTGTAAATAATGGAGGAATGGCTTGCAGGGCTGGGTCCGGAAAGAGACAGGGTCGTTATGAAAGAAGTAAATCCAAGTCTCAGTATGCTTACTGTTCATCTATTTTCTACTCATGTGTCCATATGATCTCTAGGTTTGTCCAGGGTGGCAGCTAGTTCCAATTTCATGGAGACCTCAATGACTTCTTTCTTCAATTTGGATAATTTCATTTGATTCTTGGACTGGAATTTCAAGACTGTCCCTTGAAAAACACTTGAATAATCATGGGAACAATTGAGATTGAATGTATCATATCCTTTAATTAATTTCTTGGGTAGGAGACTATGGCTTATGCATGAATAGTGCATTCAAAGAGATTCATTAAATCCCATGAGATACCTTGGTGGTTAAAAGCAAATTCCCAAGAAAGACAAGAAAAAATAACTAAGAGAATTGCATGTTGACCCAAGTAAAATCATTGAAAAATGAGTTGGATAAAGGCAACACAAAACTTCACAAAAGCCAATACATTCTTAAGAAGGAACAAAAGAGACTTGGAAATTGAATATTACACTGGTAATCTACATGACACATTTTTCAAAATATGTCCAAGAAAACATAACTATAATTACTGAATATGCATCAATGAAAGGTTACATGATTTTTTACAACAGTTTTCTTTTTGGCATCAAAAGGAATATACCCTAAATATAGAGACAAATAATTTTAATATTTAAACTAGTTATCCTAGACCATACAAACATAAAAGATAAGAAGTTGCATGATAAAAAAAAAAAAGTATTAATCTACCACTGACAATTTTAATGTTTGTCACAAATTTGAATTTGAGGATTTTCCAAGACAGACACATTTCAACATTCATCTAAACTTGCCTTACATTTATATGAAAGAAAATAATTGTTACCACAATTCAACAAAAAGAATGCAAGAACATACTTGTTACCCATAACTCTAAATGAGGTTCAAAGGCCTAATGTTTCAAGTACTGGACTCTGCAACATGTGTTCAAATACCAGAAACACTTACTTCCTGACGATCTTATCATATACTCACACTCATAAAACCAAGTTCAAAGAAGATTCCTTATGTTCATAGAAAGTGGACCTACAAACTTAAATGCATCAAAACAAAAGTGAATTTTGAAGACAATCAGCATAATGTGAAAGAAAAAATGCAAAGGAGAAGCAGACATCTCAAAAAGGAAGAAGAAGTCGTAGAAAATCAGAAGCAGGAAAAGTACCACATAACAATATGGCAAAAGGGGAGTGCAAAATTCATCTCACTCTTTGAAAATGAAGTCCACCCTGTTTTTATGTAAGGGACAAGACACCATCACATGTGTTTCGTAAATGGGCTAAAGTATTTTTCAGAGGAAAAACTGGTATTTAAAACCCATAAATAAATTAAATTAATTAATTTTGAATTCGTAAAAGACTTTGTAAACTGCCAATTGTCACATTGTGCAGTGGGTAATGCGCTTGTAGGACAAGTGGAGATAAAAAACATAAATGTGTGTGTATTCAAGGAGGCGCAATGGTGTAAAGGGGTTTTAAATTTTTCGTTTTGTGGGGTTTAAAGCCATACATAAAAAAATTAAGGGTACAAAAATGAAAGGAACATGTATATTTCACATATTGAATTAGACTAGATGTTTAATGCATCTATAAACAAAGTGATTTTACATTCCTCAATGGGTTACTTAGGGGATGACTATATATATCAATTGAAGACAATAAATATAAAGGTGTTGAGGTGGGAGCCATGGGGGTTGAAAAACCTTTCAACTTGTAATGAGGCCAGGTCAAGTTGCAAGGAATTTTTTAAGGATTAAGATTTAATATTCCCAGCAAATTTGAAAATGATAGTTTGGGGTAATCCAAGTAAAACCCTTCAAGAGAGTTAAATTTGGTTAATCTAGGCAAAAACCTTTCAATAGAGTTAGTTTAGGGTAACCTAGGCAAAAGCCTTTCTGTAGAGTTGGTTGAGGATAATCCTGGTAAAAACCTGTCAGCAGAGTTAGTTTGGGATAGTCCATGTAAAAATGTGGCACACATTAATTCAAGGTGGACCTGAAGAAAAATCTTGTTCAGATTGACCCAACACGAAGTGGCAATGTGCAGAAGCTGCAGAATCCAAGAACAATGTAATAGGAGATACATGTAATAGAACAATGTTCCATTCCCACAGAATTTACTCAACACCTTAAGGTATCCATGAGGGAAACAAGAGGTAGGTATCAAACTTGTGGCAACACATGGAATGACCATACATCTTAACGAAGCCCTATTAGAAAGTCAATAAGGCTACGATCAAGTGGTAAATGATTAAATCAACTAAACTTTCTTCACATAGATCCAAGATAAATCCCCCTGAGAACATGTTGTAGTATTAATGCGACCAAGTATAGCACATTTGATATCTCATGAATAGTACAATTGTTTTGCATGCTCTCAAGAACTCTTCAATTAATCAATTAGAAGAGGAATCGTACTTATTCTCATATATTCAATTGGACACTCAGATCTACAAGATTTAGATCTGTTAGATTTGAAAGAATCGATACAAAACACTCCTTTTATCTTCAAACATTTTTATTTCAAACACTCCACTACCATTTTCAATAGAGAATCTACTAAAACCATGAATTTTTGTGCTTCATCCATTCTAGCCATTGCAGACAGAATAGCCAAAATAGCTTCAATCTCATATGAATATCCTTTTCCTCCTTTTAGGATTCCAACAAAATATCACTATGTTTCTTGGATTTATGATTACGTGTACTTAGAAGCAGTGATAATTGCAATGTGCCTTTCAATAGGTATCCTCAATCTCTAAATAGTACCCCGATGCTAACAAGGTTTCCAGAAGTGCCATTGACATGAGAAACAAATATGTGGTAGATCCGTTGGAATTGAGAGGAGGGAACCTCTGGTATATGGTAGTTGCTCATTAATGAAGAGCTTGTTTCTTAGTTTCTTAGGAAAATAAGGAACGAAGAAAGGTCTATTGTTAGTTGCTCAGGAAAACAAGGAAGAAAGAAAGGTATAATGTTAGTTTATTAGAGAGAAATCTTTCAAGATGGTTGTTTCATCAACACTAAAGAGGATTTAGATTTCCAAAAGAGCCTTTTATACTTGGAAGACACATTGGATTCTCACTCCCATAAAGGACTAGACTAGAGAATAATGCCTAGATATCAATTCTTCCAAATTGCTGAAAAAAACGTTTTTTTCTCAAAACTTGCACAATATTCCCATACTTGGGAGACACATTGGATTCTCACTCCCATAAAGGACTAGACTAGAGAATAATGCCTAGATATCAGTTCTGCCAAATTGCTGAAAAAAAATGTTTTTTTCTCAAAACTTGCACAATATTCCCATATCATAGCATGTTTAACATGCAACTAAATATTAAGCCCTATATGGAAGGACAGAGTCACTAACATTGGAAATGTGATCAATCATTGAGGTATTGTTATAATTGAATACAGTTTTATGGGCTAGTTGACCCTCCATCAAAGCCTAGCATTCTAGGATAGATTCCATTCAACAGGCTTGTGAAATGGAATTTGTAGCATTTGCCGAAAATAGGAGAAACTGAAGCATATTTCATTATAGGATAGATCCCATTCAACATGCTTGTGAAATGGAATTTGTAGCATTTGCTGAAAATAGGAGAAACTGAAGCATATTTCATTCTAGGATAGATCCCATTCAACAGGCTTGTGAAATGGAATTTGTAGCATTTGCCGAAAATAGGAGAAACTGAAGCATATTTTTTGGAGCTACTATTTGTTATGTACTTACTGGAAGTGGATTGGAATTTGGACAATTATATTTCCCAATGCTGGTAGATATTTTTGGGACATGATATGCTTTGTGGCATTTATTTCTTGTTAGGACAGAGTCACTAACACTGGAAATGTGATCAATCATTGAGGTATTGTTATAATTGAATACGGTTTTATGGGCTAGTTGACCCTCCATCAAAGCCTAGCATTCTAGGATAGATCCCATTCAACAATCTTGTGAAATGGAATTTGTAGCATTTGCCAAAAATAGGAGAAACTAAATCATATTTCATTATAGGATAGATCCCATTCAACAGGCTTGTGAAATGGAATTTGTAGAATTTGCCGAAAATAGGAGAAACTGAAGCATATTTTTTGGAGCTACTATTTGTTATGTACTTACTAGAAGTGGATTGGAATTTGGACAATTATATTTCCCAATGCTGGTAGATATTTTTGGGACATGATATGCCTTGTGGCATTTCTTTCCTGCTAGGACAGAGTCACTAACACTGGAAATGTGATCAATCATTGAGGTATTGTTATAATTGAATAGGGTTTTATGGGCTAGTTGACCCTCCATCAAAGCCTAGCATTCTAGGATAGATCCCATTCAACATGCTTGTGAAATGGAATTTGTAGCATTTTCCGAAAATAGGAGAAACTAAAGCATATTTCATTCTAGGATAGATCCCATTCAACAGGCTTGTGAAATGGAATTTGTAGCATTTGCCGAAAATAGGAGAAACTGAAGCATATTTTTTGGAGCTACTATTTGTTATGTACTTATTGGAAGTGGATTGGAATTTGGACAATTATATTTCTCAATGCTGGTAGATATTTTTGGGACATGATATGCCTTGTGGCATTTCTTTCTTGTTAGGACAGAGTCACTAACACTGGAAATGTGATCAATCATTGAGGTATTATTATAATTGAATACAGTTTTATGGGATAGTTGACCCTCCATCAAAGCCTAGCATTCTAGGATAGATCCCATTCAATAGGCTTGTGAAATGGAATTTGTAGCATTTGCCAAAAATAGGAGAAACTGAAGCATATTTCATTCTAGGATAGATCCCATTCAACAGGCTTGTGAAATGGAATTTGTAGCATTTGCCAAAAATAGGAGAAACTAAAGCATATTTTTTGGAGCTACTGTTTGTTATGTACTTATTGGAAGTGGATTGGAATTTGGACAATTATATTTCTCAATGCTGGTAGATATTTTTGGGACATGATATTCCTTGTGGCATTTCTTTCTTGTTAGGACAAA